>PIJE02005770.1:0-12500 GCA_002895965.2 Coryphaenoides rupestris
AAGGAAGAGAATGTATTGCCCTTGAAGAGGTACTCAGGCAGTGACGGGTTTTCCTCTTGTGA
The DNA here is from genome assembly GCA_002895965.2 of Coryphaenoides rupestris. Taxonomy (NCBI): domain Eukaryota; kingdom Metazoa; phylum Chordata; class Actinopteri; order Gadiformes; family Macrouridae; genus Coryphaenoides; species Coryphaenoides rupestris. The sequence continues at coordinate 63 of PIJE02005770.1, forward strand.
GTGTATTTGGAGAATTAAAAGTGTATTCCGCGATCTCGTTTTTCTACGACCCAGATATATCTATCGGCCAACCCGACGATGGGCCCAAACTGGTACTGCATGGGCAGCGGCTGGGAGAAGATTCTGTGTGACAAAGTAGCCGATCCCCAGGTTGCGAGAGTTTAGAATCAGTAGCTTACTCACCAACTCCATCCCACCAAACCTTAAAAGCGGGGAAAGAAAAAAAAAAACGGCGGAAAACATGAAAAACTATTCCTCATGGTCGCAGAAAACCGCCAAATCTCCGGGGAGAGTATTTGTTCGGCCGGCAATTTAAGTTGCAGTCGCTCACACACAGAAGCGCTCTGAAAGACAAGATCTAAAATATTCAAATTGCCCTCCCCCACCTGAAAGACAGAGAGACACGTGTGGAACGACGCGCGTGAAAGACAGATCATTAAGACGCTGCTCTAAGGATCCACGGCCTGGCTCTCTGGCATCATAGAGATTACAGCGGTGGCTTTAATGACGCTGCCGTGTCTTCATCATCCATATGCCGGCGTAGTGTTTTATCATTATTGTGGCTTTTGTTGTTATTTGCGGCGACCGTCTTTCATTATGCGACACCGTAAAATATGTCTTTTGTGCCATTCTGGTGTAGGTGGTGCTAGGTAGCAGGTTAGTGGTGCCTAGTGGTGGCTGGTGGTATCTGGCTAGTGTATTGCGCCTCTGTGAAGTGCGTAGCATGTGAGACTAAGAAACAAAGCAGAGAACTGGTTTGATGAGTCCGAGATTTGTGTCGCCCAACAATCAAAGCGGGCCTTCTGGTGGAGTGAAGGTTAGGCGAGCGCACTGAAGTATACACGAGTCATCGAGAGTTGTTTCCAAAGGGTCACCTCGTATGGTCAGGAGTGATCAAGATATCAACAGGTTTACGGCGCGCGGATACACAAAGTGGCAGTCTAATAACTGGTTCTTTACTTGGTGCGCAATAATTAGGAAATTGAGAGAAAGGAATGATAGGTAGGAAAGATACTAGATCTCATACATACCATCCGGGTGAGTTACCGAGTATCTGTGTTGGTGTTCATTTGATATGGGCCTTACTTCGGTGCCCAGCTTTCCTCAACAAACGGTAATGTCAGGTAAATTGCAGAACCAAAAAGGTATCGAGAGTGCGGTCGATTACGAGCGGTTTATTAGCGAGTGCCCGTCGCCAACTAGAGACCTGGTAGCTCACCTCAGTTGGCGTCTATCGTGGAGGTGGTGATGAAAACCGGTATTCATTGGTTGTACGCCTCCAGGCTAGAGGACCACCTTGCCGCTTCGTGTCTATGGTGGCTGCATGGGTCCACAGGCAGATGACCACCTCGTTCCGGACTGCGTTCTTAGGCCCCATGTTCCCACCCGCGCAGCGCTAAGTACTCACCTCTGATAGGCTGTCTGTTCTAATAGAGAAGCACCGAGATGTTCCGCAAGCCAAGCTAGAAGACCGATCTCGCCGTCGTTCCTAGCAGGCATGTCGCGCCCTAGAGACCAACCTCTCGGTAGTGTGCCTTGTGGTGTGATGGCCACCTCCGCAATTGGCTCGCACCACCTGGTAGGCACAGCGCTATCTCCCGGACGTTGATCCACTATCCTGCTCCGGATGTGTCTCCCTCGAGGCTAAGGGATCACCATGACTTGCCTTACTCGTGAACCTTCTCCTGGTGCCGGAAATTCTACCGGGAAACTAGGGTTCCCTTGACCAGCTAGAGGACCGCTCACTGCATCGTTCTATAGTGGGAATGGCGATCCGTGTGGCCCAGGCTGTAGGATCCGACGCTTTTGCTGTCTCGGGGTGGGTCGCTGTTCGCTGTGTGTGTGCTCCGGTAGGTTGTTGTGCCCTCCAGGCCCGTCGTGTGTGTCCCTCCGCTCCCGCTGTAAGGAATGGGGACCTGAACCGTCTCCGTGCGGTGTTCGTTGTCTACCGGAGGGATGGTCCCCCAGCTAGAGACCGTGTCCTCATGCCAGCTCTCGTGTCTTCTTCCTCTACCTCCTCTCTGGGATGGTCCCCAGCTTAGAATCCTCACCTCTTCTCGGGGGGTTCGTCTATCTCACTCTCTCTCTCCCCTCGCATGAGAATGCAGCCCAACAGATATTCCGTCCTGGCGTCTTAAACTATCGTCCTAGCAGTACAGGAGGAGGACATACACTGTGGTGAGCGCAAGGGTCTGGAGCAGTCCGCACTTGATTCACATTGTCTTTCACAAGCTGTCTCATCTCTCTCCCATGATATTACCTGCATAGCAGGAGCACCTTTTGGACGCCCCACCCAGGTCAGCGGCGCACACACCGTGCCCTTGGGTATTGAGAAAACACTCTCCAATTTACGTGGACCCAAGGCCTAGCGGTCTGACAACACAACAAGCAACGACGTCAAGAACATCAACGTGTGTACAACACAAGCCTCGGAGTCGTCCGTCGCCTGAGATCAGCTACACCCCATGAACAGAAACATATAGAAGTATACAAATGTGCTACACAGCGGAATAAAACGACTACAAAACGTCTGCTATTGGTCAGAAGCCCCAGAGCTCCAGAGCACGACGACAGTCACGAGCTTTGGGGACCCAGTAGATGGGCCAATAAGATGGGCGACACAAGTAGATTGACTGATACACACACAGCAACTCTACTAAACTATAGGAAACCAAGTGAATCTGTGTGTCTTCTGCACTGTTTCTTCCCACCAATACGCAAACGGAAGTACGCAAAGGCAAGCAGCATCTCTGAGACAGCAGAGCGCACATTATCCCCTAGAGATCAGATCAGAGTTAAGGTCGGAGCAACCTACCACGCACCTCCCGCCTCCCGCCCCCGCCTCCGCACTCCCGCCTCGCCCGCTCTCCCGAGGCACCTCGCGCTCTCACAGCGAGTGCACGACCGTCGTCGTACCCGTCTCCCGCCCCCGTCTCCACGGCTCCCTCTCACGCTCGCCTCCCGCCTAAACCGCACCACCCCGTCCCCCAGCCTCCCGCCTACCCCGCACTCACCCGCACTAACGCGAGTACATCTAGGACAAGCTTGTCCAACCCAACAATAACTTACAAAGAGTAAACTTCATGCGAGATTCGTACTTTATTTCCAAGGGACTTGATCTTTGGGTAACAGACGGGTCCCTGACTAGCGAGGCAAAACAGACAGTAGCAGAGAAATCACAGCCATGTCTATTACCACACCACTATGCGGACACGAGAGACAACCCCAACCACACCTCAACCCGTAATAGAGCACACTACACACTCTAAATTCGTCACACTGGGTTACTTGATGACATCTCGCTTGATATCTCAACACATAGTATACTCATGAGAGCGAGAATCATTCACTCTCTTACTAATTCCAACTCTGAGAGCCTAGACGATCACTCTCCTTAATGCGCACATCAGTCTGTTCACTTTCTCGCGCACGACACCTCCTAATCTCACTTGATAGCCGAAGACACTCTCTCAAACCTCAACGCTGGCACGATTACTCTGCGAGACACTCTCTCTCGACATACTACAACACTGAAACTGGACACTCCTCTCCTAACCAACACTTTGTTAATCCTCTCTCTCCCTTGAGACACTCATCACTCTAACCCTCTCTCTCTGCTCAACCCTGTACTCTGTCCCTCGCCTCGCGCGAGAACATCCTGTCTAATTCTTTCCTTCTCAATTCTCACTTTGCTTATCCGAGAACACCCTTCAATATTAACTTCTGTACTGAGACACTCCTCCTAAATCTCAACACTGCTTACCGAACACTCTCTCTAATCTCAACACTGTTAACGAGACACTTCCTCTAATCTCAAACTGATACGAATCAGTTTCCCAATTCTCAAACCACTGTACCTCTCTCGACGACACTCCTCTAATCTCAACACTGTCACCTCTTCTCTCGAGACACTCTCTCTATCATCTCAAACCTTGCTCTTATCCTCTCCTCTCTCTCCTCTCTCTCTCCTCGCTTCTTCTCTCTCTCTCTCTCTCTCTCTCTCTCTCTCTGTGAGATACATCACCTTTCCACACTTCCTCAATCACTGCTCAGCCGGGTGTTCAAAGCCCAGCTCCTGTCAGCTGACTCCTCCTCACCAGGTGTCCTGGTGTGCAGGAGCAGTAAGCCGGGACCACTGAGGAGAGCACTACTGAGGCCGGGTATCCAGGTGGATCCGCCCCCCCCCCTCCCCCAACACTGAACGTGTAGATTCACATCCTTGCACAACACCATGGAGAGGTACGGGAGGAAACAACCTCTGGGAGTCGAATTCTTCAACACTTGGTACATCTATTCCGGTCGAGAACTTCCCATCCCACTCCAATGCATTTAAGTGTAGTTCACTTTCACTCTCAACCACAGCTCTATCCAACCACAGGCTGATGGATCACCCTCAAGGTGAATCCATCAGAAGAGTCTTTGCCGGAGAATGGGAAATAAGTGGAGATTTGAGGCTCTGAAGCGATCTATAATTCACTACCTTATACACCAGGAATCGAGAGGCAATCGACTTGTTTCATCGACGCCGAACACTGTTTTACGGATACGAGCTACTACCTACTTCCTTCAAATTCGACCAACACTAACACGACGGAGACACACACACACTCAATTCTTACACACGGGGCTTTATCCTCGCGTCTTTGCATAAAGTTGACACCCGACTCGAGGGACAGGTACTATGCTCTCCCACGCTATACTAAACTCTTTCATACACTTAGGTCCAACACGTCACACATTCACAGCGAGGGTACTCACTCCTACGAATGTCTGCGTACAGCTGTCCAGCCACTTACGGACGTAATATTACAGGAGATGCATAATATGTCGTACGCTGAAGCTTCCTACAACGAGAAAGACGGTCTGTTCTGGAATCCCTAGAACCTTTGGAACACAATGTGAGTTCCTCGCTTGGGAGATCACCCTTCGCAAAACTCATACAACCCTTACTATGCCTGTCACGCTGGATAAAGCCTGCCTTCCATGTCACTGAAAGAGACACTGCTCTAACCATATCAACACTGTGTGAACCGAGAGAGAGAGAGAGAAGAGAAGAGGAGGAGAAACGCACAAAGGCTCTCGAAGACTCACAGACGACCGACCTTTGCAGGAGCAGGCTGTCTTATTGAGCCTGTGAATATAATAATCGCGTCTGACTCATCGCAAAAGGAGGCTGTTGGTATAGGCCTGGCATCTCCCTCTTCTCCTCCTCGTCCTCCTCTCCTCACAGCACTCCTCCTCCTTATCATTCCTCATACACCTCACTCTCTGGGTAGGACACTCCGCTTGCGTAAACACGCCATGGACTCGGGGTTACTGCCAGACATCCAGCACCTCCTAATTCTCAACACTCGTATCGTCCAGAGACACTCTCCTTCCATAACCGTCTCAACACTGGTATCCCCTTCTCCCTCATATAACAACCAACAACGGAGAAGGAGAAAACAACAGGAAGCACAAGGGATAAGCTACAGTGATTGAAATATAGAGAATCGAGAGAGTCAGTCCCAGTATACGAGCTTGTTCAGGGCAGGACTGTAGAGGGAAGTCTCGACATTGATGACAGAGATCGCTGAGATTAGAGAAAGTTGTCTCAGTACAGTGGTTGAGAAAAAAATTAGAGAGAGTGTGCGGCGGTAAACAAGTGTATAGAAGTATTAAGAGAGAGTGATCCAGGGTCAACTATGTTTTGCGAGAATTAAGAAGTGTCTCTAGTAACACGTTGGAGTATTAGAGAGCTCGCCTCGGTAATTCAGTGTACATCTAAAGAGTCGTCTCTGTGTAACAGCGTTTTGAAGATCTAGAGAGATGTCCGAGGATAAACCAGTGTGAGAGTTAAGAGAGTGTCTCAGTATCCACGGTGAGAATCTAAGAAAGTGGCTCATGTGAGCAGTGTTTTAGATAGAGAGTCAGCCTCCGTAAGCGAGGATTTAGAGATTAGAGAGAGATGATGAGCTCGACTATACAGAGTTCACCATAGAGAGAGTGTCTCGCGTAACTAGTGGTAATGAGGATTCAGTACGTGAGGTATGTGGTCTCGTGTACGAGTGGGTGTAGCACTTCAGAAATAAGACACTGTCACGAGTACGAGCTGTTTGGAAGATAGGGAGAGAGTCGCAGTAACAGGAGGAGAGAGACAAGTAGAGATATGATGTATACGAGAGAGTGTCCAGCTAACCAGTGTGGATTAGAGAGAGTAGTCACGAGTACACAAGGTGGAAGCCAACGAGGACAGGCAACTTCGGAACTAGCTGTGTAGTATTATGTAGCAGATGCTGTCCGTCAAGCAGACAGAGTTAATATTCAAGCAGAAATGTAAGGACGTCACTAGAGATGAGAACCAAGGAGCGATGAGATAAGATGGAATGACTCACCTTCCAGTAGTATCGAATTAAATAGTAAAGAATAGAGTAGAAGATATCCGAGAACCACGTGTTTGAGTAAGAGAGAATAACAGTGATCAAGGTCCAGAGCATATTCTAGACGAAAGATGAGTTCCGCAGTATCAGGTCAGTGATATCTAAAGAGGAGTGGTTCTTTTAAGAATCGTGACGATTTGAAAGGCAACGAGATGAGTTGAGTGGTTCATCATAAACAGTGCTTCAGTAGAAGATGACGTCATGATGCTAGTACTCACAGTAAACAAGAGTTCATGATTGATGGTTAAGTGTAATCTTCAGTAATACATGGTGAGCATTCAGAGAGAGGGTCTTCAGTAACAGTTTCATGAATCTTATGCTATCAGATGCTTTCCTCACTAACATATTTGAGATGTTAGCTTACATGAGAAGGCGATCCTTCTGTGCGGAGTGGATGCAGAAACCGAGGCTTGATTGGCCTCATACCATGTTAGACTGGCCCTACTACACGAGGAGCCACTCCGAATCGTCCACCCCAGAAAAGTAAAAACGTATCCACCTTGGGAAGAGTAACGAGCACAAGAGCAAGGCTCCAAAGAGATAGCTATGATCTGCGCTAAAGTAATTTGGGAGGTGAATCGACACTCGAGTATCAGCTTTGTTACCAAGCGTCTATGCAAGGCGAGAAGGCGAGAACGGCGGAGACGGGTGACGCGGACGACAGGGAAACCGAGAACGACGGGAGACAGCGAGAGGAGAGCGCTGAGGCCGTGGTGAGACCGCGAGCGGGAAAGAACGGAGCCGATAAATCGGGAGGCGGAGCGGAGAGCGTGAAGAACTGGCAGGCGGTAGGCGACGGCGCGAAGCGAGGGCACGCCGTTAGTGCGATCCGAGCCGTAGCAACGCAGGCTCCGGTTCTGGGATACTCGCCTACGTCCCAGGCTGTTCACGGCAGTGCGTAGGGCCCATAGCGAGCTCCCACGCGGATTGATGCAGGACACTCGAGCGCGAGAGGACGCACAGCCAGGCTGCGGTCGTAGTAGACTCGAAATACGACCGGGTGTCACTGACGCTCACAATTGCAGTCCTTAACATATACCAACCTGATACACCCCGAGCCCAAAATGACCAACAACTGTAACAAGCAGCCAAGCTCGTTTACAATTTACATTTAGGCGACATATTAGCAGAACCCGCGGTGGTGATTACACTTGTGTCCAAGAGCGCGAAAACAATATATCACTATGGTGACGGTGTGACTTTAAATAGACCTTTGGGAGTCCTATTGAGAGGGCATCGTAAGCGTTTCCAATGCACTTAATAGCCGTAAGATGATCAGTTATTCCTTGCGGTGTAAACGCATGATCGCTTATTCCGGAGGAGGTGTCTACACACACATTGCTAAACCATTTACAGCACCACCAGCAAGCCCAGCAGGTTCGTTCTGAGACCCACATTCAAGGCCTTCGTCTGTCACACGGAGATGAGATTCACGAAGGTTCCGCGGTGACTCCCGTTCATTCCTCTGCAGGCCTTAATGTCATCATTACAGAATTTACCGTGCAGCCGGGTCTCCAAGTGGGCGCCGTTGTGTTTGATATGCATTAAAAAAAAGCACAGTAAACACCCTTAATATGCCCGTCGGATATGAATTCATAGAGATTGAGAGGCTTGTGTAATTGCTCTGGGCTGTGATCAGCGACCTCAGATGGGAAGGTGTTGAATGATCGTGATGAATCATCGTCCATTTGGAAAAGAGAGAACATTTTTCAACAATTCGTATCGGTAGGAAGAGATGCGGACGCTAATTCCACAATCCACTGGGATTTTTTGCAAGTATCCAAACAATACATCCCCGTATGTTTTCAGAGGCAGCGCGCGCAGTCGTACCTTTTATTTGTTTTGCTCGGACGCCCGAATAGTTTTTCTGTTACAGGCGAGAAACAAATAGAAGAAGACAGAAACAGCACAACAGACAACTGTAATTTGGAATCCACTGAGCTCCACAATGGTATTGAACAACAATACGTGATTTTTAGAATAGAATTAGAATAGAAGAGAGCTTCTATTCTATTCTATTATGTAGCCTACACCTGGAAACGACTCAATACATCGCCTATATCTACTGCGTATATATATATATATATATTGTGATGGCTTGGGAGCTTTTGAGGCGTGGGTGCAAAAAATGAAGACAGGAGGCATTGTATTGTAACTTCAGTTCCATCTGTTCCAGTCGTCTCTTAACAGGACAATATAACTCTGACAGACAGGGAAGGAGTTAACGAAACCAAAGAACAAGTATTCAACTCCAAACTACTTGTTGCCTTTCCTACTGGTAACACTGGAACTCTCTCACTCTCTGTCCACTTTCCCCCCTTTTTACTCTCCTTGGGCAATCAGCTGATATGATTCAGCTGGGCAGCAACCCTTGTCCTGCCTGCCCTGCTGACTATGGGCTTTGTAGTTTCTTTTATGGATGCCATTTGCATGTATTTCCCCTCTAGGACTCTACCTCTCATGACATCACAATGTATATACTGTATATATATATATATATTGCTCTGCAGTTTGTTGAGGGCCAACACAACTCTCAGCTTATAGCCACGCTGGTACCCTTCAGTTTTCCTTTTATCACACAGTAACGCCCAGTATAACGCTATGGAGGCTGGCAGGTGAGCCAGGCGTGGTGGTACGGCAGGTGCGGAGGCGGCGGCGGCCTGCCCTACGGAGGCAGAGTACGTCTGCGTTGCTGCAGGTCACAATTCCGTTCCGATCCTGGAGCTCTTCTGCCTTAAACCTTTTGTGGTTGTTGTTGGTTGTTGTTGTTTGTTTTGTGCGCGGCGGTAGATTGAGATTCTGCTGATTCCGCAGCTCCGCAGCTCCGTGAGGGTTTCTGGGCGTTTTTTTGGAGGATAATCAAAGTCGATTGCTTGAAGCGTCAACGCGTCAACTCGCTAAACGTCTCCGTTCTTGTCGGCCGCCACGGAGAGAAGTGTTGTGGAGAGCAGAATGAAACAACGGAAATAATCAGCATCAACCAGCACTGTACCAAGACAGCCTTACAGTCACGGTCAGGTAAGGTCTCCAGAGTGGTGCCGGACGGATGGCCCTGACCGTTCATGTGTGTTGTGTTGTGCATCCATTTCTCTCCCGGATGTAAACACCAGAATGTTTCCAGATGTGGACAGCGGTGTGTTCCACATGTGTCAGAGGTTCAGAGTTCACCTGGACTCTGCATAGCTTCCCTCCAATTATTATTAGAGTGCTTTGTTTCTTATTAACCTGGCAATTTATGAGTGCTTGAAACTTGTTCTATTAAAATCTTACGGTCCCGTCAGCGATATATATTCTTTGAGCAAAAGTACTTGATTCAAGTGGCTTTGGACAAAAGCGTCTGCCGAATGCCCTCGACATGTAAATGTAAAGAGATCATTTTTCAGTACTTAGCATTCATAACATATTTCCGTCCTTGTAGGTAACCGTGGGTGAGCAGAGCAGAAGTAAATGCTCCATTCCTGGGCTCTAGAGTCTGAGCCTCCGGTCCTGGATGCATGACTTGGTAGAGTTTCTATATTGATTAGATTCGATTCATCGCATCCAGTTACTGGGAGGGGGGAAGAGCGGAACGTAACCAGGATCCGGAAAGTACGACGATCCAGGGGATTTGGCGGCGGAAGGGGAGCCGGCATCCCCACCGCCCCCCCCCTTTCTCCCGTTAATGAGGTTAAACAAGGATGAGGAAGAGGAAGGTAAAGGCAGAAGACAGCTCGGTGCTTCGGGGCGGAAGGATTTCCCACGGTAAGAACCTCTGACTCCATGCGGTGCACCGACATGCTGCTGCTGTCCACAGACATTTAGATAACATCATGCAGGCCGTCGGACACGATGTATACGAGGGCTTTGCTAACGCTTAGCCCAACAACCCTACAAAATATTAAATAACCCGTCACACAGGATCAGATAGTGTCGTGTAGTGTAGTGTGGCTGGGGGGGGGGGGGTGGCTTACTGCACCGGGTTTGATCCCGTGTGTAGCCTGCAGTAAACCTGCTGACCCCTACACACCTGCTCCTTTATGACATGCACCTGAAGGCTCTGTGGCTCCCTGCAGACACACGAGGCTGTGCTGAACAGAGGATATATAAATACCTCAATAAGCAGATGTGATGTAACGGCACCGGGGGGTCGCGTAGCTCGAGGAGGTCACGTGGTCTCTGGGCACCGAGGAGGAACCGTCCAAGAAGGCAGTAAGCTGCTGCCATTCAGGGGCCATTCCGAGTGAATCCTACTCGAGGATAAGCTCGCACAACCTTCTCTCTCTCTCTGTATCTGTCTGTGTCTCTCTCTCTCCATCTCTGCTGTCTCTCTCTCTCTCTCTCTTCTCTCTGGCTGGTCTTATGGATGTAATTACAGCTTCATTTGATTACGCTCACGAGCGGAGAAACGTCCCTGAAATATTCAGGAAGTGAGGGTTCACGTGGCTTCGAGGTGGGATCTCCTGTGTTTTGTTGAGGCCCCTCGATCTCCAAGAGCCGATCTCCAGACGTTCAGACGTTCAAGCTGTACAAGCGCTGTCTCCTGGCGTTCTGCTGTACCCAGCCGTCGCCCCGACTCTTCACAAACTGTCGTGATTTAATTTTCTTTACACTTGATGAGTTCCATAACGGTCGTTCCCCCTTAATGACAGCGAGGGCGGTGGGCAGGGTGGTGGTGTGTTCACCGGGGCGGAACCCATCAAGCCTTCTTTATTACGCTCCGTAGTACGCACTGTAGCTGAGAATAATATGGGCTGGAGATGGTGATGCAGCACAATATATGTGTGTGTGTGTGTGTGTGTGTGTGTGTGTGTTGCATACACACACACACACACACACACACACACTGTATTTTAATGACAAAAGGGGGTGAAACATGGGCGGGCCGTCTGTGCGCTCACACCCCAGATATCTTATCGTATCTCGATCAAAGCGAATCATGGCTATCTCCTTCCATTGTGGCCGTGTGTGTGCTTCGCTATTCAATATACAGTATATATGATACACACCACACACACCATTTAGTGATTGGACGAGAGCACACATGATGTCTCAGCCTGCGGGGGGTCCTGGGTGAATCAGGGCCCCCCCCCCATCCTCCCCGTCATGTTAAAGCCGTGCTCGCGGTCGTGGTACACAACACGGGGAGAGAGGCCCCGGCGTCCTACATGCTTTATTGCTGTGTTTGTGTGTTCTGGAGCCGAGGTCGTCACGCACGCGGAGCTGAACGCTCGCCGCCGGTCGGACGGTGGCTCGCTGCTCCTGTGTTTAAGCGGTACTTTACCGCAACACAAGGAGGCATCCATCACCCGGACACACACACGGTGGCGGGTGGTGTGGTGGTGGTCGGTGGTGGGGAGAGATGGATGGAGTCATAGCAGCAGGAGCCCCATTCTGGAGTGTTCAGACGCTGCTACAGATGTCTGACTCACGGTTACACCCTCCTGTGCCTCTTAGTTACAGGTCTGGACCTCAGCAGCATATCAATGGTGAAGCCTTATATTATATACTCTTTGGTAGCCGATAGATACCGTGACCATGTTTGTACTCAAAGCTCTTCTAATAGGCTTATAAGTGGTATAAATGATAAATGGATTGCATTTATATCATCGCTTTTATCCAAAGCGCTTCACAGTATTGCCTCACATTCACCCATTCATACACCGACGGCGGTGTCAACCATGCAAGGTAACAACCAACACGTCAGGAGCAGGTAGGGTTAGGTGGTGTCTTGCTCAGGGACACCTCCACACTTAGCTAGGAGGAGGGGGAGGAACCCGGGGATCGAACCAGCAACCTTCCTGTTGCCAGACAACCGCTCTTACCTCTGATTGCTCCTCCTTCTGTCTGACTGTAGCTGAATGTAATTTAATTTAAAACCCGCCCCTCGACTCGTTGGAAAGCATCCACCCACAGGAAATTTGGATCCAGGCCTTCAGAGAGCAAAGCAGAATGATTCGTCACGCGAGAGACATTCTCTTCTTGCCGTGTGGTGTGTCTGTCAAAGTAAGCGTGACCTTTTGTGCAAAAGGTCGCCACGAAG
>PIJE02005772.1:7500-10929 GCA_002895965.2 Coryphaenoides rupestris
CCGCATACACACACACACACACCGCTACACACACACACACACACACAACACACACCTACACACACACACACACACACACACACACGTACACACACACACACACACCGCACACACACACACCCTACACACACACACCGCTTACACACACACACACACCGCATACACACACACACACACACACACACCGCTTACACACACACACACCGCGTACACACACACACCGCGTATACACACACACACACCGCATACACACACACACACCGCTTACACACACACACACACCCATACACACACACACCGCATACACACACACACACCGCTTACACACACACACCGCACACACACACACAGCTACACACACACACCGCACACACACACACACACACCGCGTACACACAGCCTTCTACGCTACGTTAAGGACGTTTAGTGTTCAGGAACCCCCCACGAGTGGCTGTTCCCGGGAGGAGGAGGAGGAGGAGGAGGACCCTAGGACTCAAGGACCCTGGACCCTCTGTCTGACGCCCAGTGGAACGGCCCGGATCGAACCATTTCACGGCTCCCCTCTGTCTGGCCGTGCCCCCCAGCCCCCAAACCCCGCCCACCCACCCAACGAAAAACACTTTAATTGACATCCATCAATTGTGCTTTCATTAAAAAACGTATTTAGTTGCAACTAATGCGTGCACATGTGCCGTGGCTGATGCTGTTATATAACAAACACAATTATGAAGCCCATAAGTCACTTAGGAGATGTGTGTGTGTGTGTGCACCCACACACACACACATTGATCCGCTGAAGCGAACGCATTCAACGCATTCAAGCGCTTAATCTCTCTCTCTCTCTCTCTCTCTCTCTCTCTCTCTCTCTCTCTCTCTCTCTCTCTCTCTCGCTCACTCTGTCTCACACACACACACACATGCACACACACACACACACACACACACACACACACACACACCTCCCCCTCACCTCTCGGGCCGACATTTGGATCTGTGATGTGGTGTCAGTTCGATGAGTATCTCTCCCCAGTCCCCAGTCCCCAGTCCCCAGTCCCCAGTCCCCAGTCCGCAGTCCCCAGCAGCAGCAGTGTGACGTCCACGCTGGCGTCGCCGGTGATTTCCGTGACTTTTATTTGGACATGCGTGACGTGCGGGGCGGTCGACGCGCTGAAGGGAACGCTGTGAAACGTCGACCGGCCGACGGATCTCGCCGTGGTACGTCTCGGGGGACGTTCCCGCCGGCTCGTGGTGTCACCGGTAGACCCGTCGCCTAACGTGGCGACTGCACGCTCACGCCAACACGTCCCCTTTAATCCCCGCTCCACCGCAAGCTAGCGCCCGTGTTTGCTGGGGGGGCGGGGGGTGGGGGGGCAGGGGGGGAGCACATGGTTTGATTCGGTCTCATGATCTCAAAAAAACGAATGAATTATGTATGCGAGTCACTGTCGCAGGCGAGCTAGCATGAGTCGCTTCCCGTCCGTCACGATGGCGTCTTGGCACGGTGAACGGTGAATGGATTGCATTTGAAACATCGCTTTTATCAAAAACCTTACGGTTCACATTCACCCATTCATACACCGACGGCGGTGCCAACCATGCAAGGTAACAACCAACACGTCAGGAGCAGGTAGGGTTAGGTGGTGTCTTGCTCAGGGACACCTCCACACTTAGCTAGGAGGAGCAGGTAGGGTTAGGTGGTGTCTTGCTCAGGGACACCTCCACACTTAGCTAGGAGGAGCAGGTAGGGTTAGGTGGTGTCTTGCTCAGGGACACCTCCACACTTAGCTAGGAGGAGCAGGTAGGGTTAGGTGGTGTCTTGCTCAGGGACACCTCCATCGGCTGTAATCAATAGCCCTCCGGATGCCATTACGCATTTCAAAACAGCAACAAGACGCATAAATCCCAGAAGCGGTGAAGGCGAAGGCGATCTCGACGGCACGAATTATGAAACGAGAAACTGAGAGAAATCCTTCTAATCAGCCTCATCAGTCGTCTCCCCGTCAATACAGAACAGAGAGAAACCGGAATGGACTCGGAATGGTACGGCTCTGTGGAAACATTCCCGTGGCGTTTGAGATATTTAAATTGGGATCGTGAACCCGGCGTATTGTAGTCTGTTGTGTGGGGGAAGGAGGGCTTTGTGTTTTTTTTCCGCCAAACTTGCAGAAAGCGAACAGCCTCGCCGTCGTTCCTATGATTAAACTGTCACTCAGCGCGGCAAACAAGGCGGGGAGCGCGACGCGGCGAGCCGGGAGGCGGTAAATATCCCCGACTGCGGAAAACGGAGGGAGATCGGCCATAATCACACGCTTCAGGCTGATCCCCTGATTGGACGAGGGAGGTCACATGCTCTCGGAAATGATGTGTTTTTTTGCCGTAGCTGTTCGACGCTAAATAGTTTGTCGTTGTGTGTGTATCGATTCAACGCAAAAAGCATTACGGAGTTGACGCATAATCCATTGTGCAGAGGCGTGCGATGTTTACGGTTATTATTAATCTGTCTTCACGGAGATGATTAATAAAGTTGGTGCAAAAGTACACCAACGAAACAATGCATGGCCTTCATTATTTCTTTGTATGTCTGTGGGTCTCCCTGCTCTGTCTGTATGTCTGTCTGTCTCTCTTAAGTGTCTCAGTCTGTCTGTCTGTCTCTCTTCGATATTATGTCTCTTTATCTGCGTCTGTAGGTCTCTGTATCTGTCTGCCTGCGTCTGTAGGTCTCTGTATCTGTCTGCCTGCGTCTGTAGGTCTCTGTATCTGTCTGCCTGCGTCTGTAGGTCTCTGTATCTTGTCTGCCTGCGTCTGTAGGTCTCTGTATCTTGTCTGTCTGCGTCTGTAGGACTCTGGTATCTTAGGCTCTGTTGCTCCGTGCCTCTGTAAGTCTTGTCATCTGTTCTGCCTGGCTCTGTAGTTCTGCCATCGTCTGCCTGGTCTGCAGCTGCTTATCTTGTCCGTGCAGCTGTAGTCTCTGTAATCTTGTCTGGCCTGCCGTCTGTACGGTCTCTGTAGTTCTTGTCCGCCTGCGTCTGTTAGGCTCTCTGTATCTGTCTGCTCTGCGTCTGTAAGTTGCGTGCCTCTGTAGTCTCTGCATACTGTCCTGCTCTGTAAGGGTTTCTCTGTATCTTTCTGCTCGTCTGTAGGTCTCTGCATCTGTCGCCTGCGTTCTGTAGGTCTCTGCTATCTCTGTCTGCCTGCGTCTGTAGCCTGTGTTATCTTCGCTCTGCTAGCTATCTGCTCGCCTGCGTCTGTAGGTCTCTGCTAATCTGTCTGCCTCGCGACTGAGAGCTCCTCTGTATCTCTTATCTGTCTGCCTGCGCCTGTAGGTCTCTGATATCTTGTCTGCCCTGCGTCTGTAGGGTCTCTATCTGTCTGCCTGCGTCTGTAGGTCTCGCTATCTGTCTTGCCTGCAGTCTGTAGCGTCTCTGTACT
>PIJE02005775.1:0-17414 GCA_002895965.2 Coryphaenoides rupestris
GCGCGGGTACGCTCCGTGGCGTCTCGCACGGGTCCGCGCGATCTCCGCGATTCCCCGAACCCCCGACTCTTAGTCCTTACGCGGCTTTATAGCCGAGTCCTTGATCAGTCGCAGCTGTCACCTATCAGCTAATTAGGAGGCAGCTGCGACTCGGGAGGGAGGGGCCGGAATGTCCCGTCCTGCCACACACCCCCCCCCTTTCCTCAATGCCGGGGCCACCGGTCCCGGCCCCCACCCTTTCCGGGGGCCGGAGGGGACATTTCGGCTCCCCATCCCGCTTCCGCAGAGTCCCCTGCGGCACCTCGTCCCGGCTCGGCGTTGGCTGCATCTCGTCCCGGCTTGGCTGCCCCTCGTCCCGGGTCGTCGGCCACTTCGTCGGGTGCACCTCATCCCGGGTCGTCGGCTGCACCTCGTCCCGGGTCGTCGGCCACGTCGTCGCCTGCCGCGTCGTCGCCTGTCGCTTCGTTGCCCGCCGCGTCGTCGGCCGCCGCGTCGTCATCTGCGTCGCCTGCCGCTGCGTCGCCTGCCGCTGCGTCGCCGGCTGCTTCGCCTGCCGCCTCGTCGGCCGCCGTGCCGTCGCCCGGGTCGTCGTCTGCGTCGTCTGCCGCCTCGTCGTCGGCCGCTGCGTCGTCGCCCGGGTCGTCGCCTGCGTCGTCGGCTGCGTCGCCTCCCGCATTGTCGGCTGCATCGTCTCCCGCATCGTCGGCTGCATCGTCTCCCGCATCGTCGGCTGCGTCGCCTCCCGCGTCGTCGGCTGCGTCGTCTCCCGCGTCGTCGGCTGCGTCGCCTGGGGCTCTCTGGCCTGCTCCCAGGCCTGCTCCTCTCTTTGGCCTGTGGCCTGCAGCTGGGCCTGCGCCGCCTTCAGCTGGGCCTGGAGCCCTCCGAACTGCTCCCGGGCCTGCTCCTCTCTCTGGCCCGCGGCCTTCCGCTGGGCCCGCTCCTCCGTCAGCTGCGCCGCGGAGCGTACCCCGCGGAGCACGGCTACCCGGGGCGGAGTCCTGAACGGAGAGGACTCTTGTGTGTTAAGTACTGACTCGCTGTCCTGTGTCAATAAACGGCCCGACACGGAGCCTTAACACCCGTCATTGTCGTGTCTTCCCTATGCGTCTGGCCTCATGTGAAAGCGGAGTTGCCACAATACATATAGGCTACATATATATATACATATAGGCTACATATATACAGATTATAATCCACAAATATACATTTGTGGATGATTGTTCTATTATTTTCAGAGCTAGGCGGAAAGTCTCAAAGATCGACGAGTTGGTGACCATTGTTCTAGATGGTTGTAAGGTTCTAATCTAGATGTAACCTGTAAGGTTCTGGGTGTTGCAGGTCATGCTGGCTGTGTGGAGGTTCTAGATGGTTCTAAGGTTCTGGGTGTTGCAGGTCATGCTGGCTGTGGAGGTTCTAGATGGTTCTAAGGTTCTGGGTGTTGCAGGTCATGCTGGCTGTGTGGAGGTTCTAAGGTTCTAGATGGTTCTAAGGTTCTGGGTGTTGCAGGTCATGCTGGCTGTGGAGGTTCTAGATGGTTCTAAGGTTCTGGGTGTTGCAGGTCATGCTGGCTGTGTGGAGGTTCTAAGGTTCTAGATTGTTCTAAGGTTCTTGGTGTTGCAGGTCATGCTGGCTGTGGAGGTTTTAGATGGTTCTAAGGTTCTGGATGTTGCAGGTCATGCTGGCTGTGTGGAGGTTCTAAGGTTTTAGATGGTTCTAAGGTTCTGGGTGTTGCAGGTCATGCTGGCTGTGTGGAGGTTCTAAGGTTCTAGATGGTTCTAAGGTTCTGGGTGTTGCAGGTCATGCTGGCTGTGTTGAGGTTCTAAGGTTCTAGATGGTTCTAAGGTTCTGGGTGTTGCAGGTCATGCTGGCTGTGTGGAGGTTCTGCTGAGGTGGGGGGCTGACGGGGACCAGGAGCTGCCAGACGAGGGGACTCCGCTGTACGCTGCCTGCGTCCACCAGAAGCCACACAGTGTTGGACAACTGCTCAGAGACGGTGTGTCCTCCACACACACACACACACACACACACACACATACATACTGTGGCACACTCCCCTATATTGTGGAGTGTGTCCACCCGACTGAAGTTAATAATCTCCGATCCCACACCAATCTTCAATGTTGTACGAAGGCACACAGCCACTTCTTTTATCTCTACCAAACTCTGTCTTTCTCTCAACTCTTCCTCCTTCTCCTTCTCCTCCTCCTCCTCCTCCAGGCAAAATACTTGTAGGAATTAAGAGTATTTAATGAATGCATTCACCAGACTCCTCTCTAGTAGAGTGAGTGCCAAACAGATATTCACTTGTCCCTTTTAAGGACAATTTTCACCCCCAGGTGTTCCTGGGACTGAATTCCTTCGATCACAACACAAAGAGTTTCAAGCATTGACAAGACGACGCTTCTTGTGATGACCATCAGTGACTCCTGTCCCCTGTAGAAATATTTACGGTCAACCAACTCCCACCCGAGCTGCTTATCTTAATGACTGGAGGGAGTCGCCTTTATGATATGCAAAGCTAAGGTATGTCTGTTGTAAAGACAACCTATTCAAGGAACATTATGCCCTCGGAGAGGCCCTATGGACATTTTCCATTACACTCCCCCATTTGATTATTTTATAGTCACACGATCCACCGTCATACCTGATATAGTATAACTTAGAAGTCGGTTACTCTGACCACATAGTGATTCTTAGCAGAGACTGAGTCCTTTGTTACTGGGTACGACATGATACATTTCTCCTTTCCTGTCCTAATGGCCCAATTACAGGAAAAGAGTAAAGATCATGCCATACCCTCCCCATAAAAACCCTTTTTGGGAAAAAAATTGTTTTTGGGGTAAAACTTATTTGTCAATGACATCATAGACGGAAGTGTCTTGCAGAACAAGTGGAGTTAAAAACAGTGTCTTACATAATGAGCATGAAAACATTCAAGTATACTTTACAGCAGCAATCTCTTAAACTGAAACCCTGAGATTTAGTTGTGGATTGAGGTAGCTTATCGTTATAACGCTAAAATCAGCAACATTTCAGAAGATCTAAACATAAAACCAAAAAGTAATTAGAAGAAATAATAATCATACATTTGAGATCAGCCTAATGGTTCATGTTCAATTCTTATGTCAGGAAGTGAATATTTGGAAAGGTCATTCACAAGCACATTCATCATCATTGTCCCTGTGACCATTTCTTTTGAAACAGGTGATGACCACCACCACCTTACTCTTCCACCTCACCTTCTTCCACTCTCTCGACCTCCTCCTCCTCCTCTTCCACTCTCTCGAACCCCTACACCACCCAGGTCCTCTCTTATTTATTGTCTGGATCCAGGGCCCTGATTGGCTGCAGTGGATTGCTCTCAACGAGCCGCAGCCACATCCACTGAGGCCATTGTGTCTTTAGCCAAATTCCTGTCTTCCTCGGCTCCCTCTGGGGGCCGATATTGGGAACTGCGGTTCCCCCGACCGTCGTCCAACTCCCTAGTCGGCCCCTCAGTGGCCGTTCTGCCACATACCTCCCCTTCAGCTCCGACCAGGCGAGGGAGGGGCGGCCCACCCCTCAAAGGCGTCTCTTCCTGACGCCTGGGGCTTCGTCCAGTGGGGCCACGTCGCGCTGCGGGGCCCAGGGTTGACCCGCCCCCCAGGGCGCATCTCCCCTCGCCGGGCGGTCCCCTTCCTCCAATTGGCCCGCTCTGTTGGTGCCTCCGCTCGGCTAGTCCGCTTGCTGCGCCGGCCTCCCGGTAGTCTGCTGCGGCCGCCGACCCCCCGAGTCGTAGTTCCGCTGCGGCGCTGCACCTCCCGGGTCTTTCGTCCGCTCCTGCTGCGCGCCCCCGGGTCGTCGTCCGCTTCTTGCCGCCGCCGCCCCCCGGGTTCGTCGTCCGTTCCTGCTGCGCCGCCTGCCCCCCGGATTGTCCACACTTCCCCTAGTCGGGCCCCTCAGTTGGCCGTCTGCCCAGTGTGTATGTATTGTGCGATGGTGTATGTGTGTGTGTTGTTTTAGCTTGGGACTTGGGAACCAGAGAGCTGCTAGTGGAGCTGAATACCCGAGGGGCGGAGGTTGGACGGATGGCATTTTGCATGGAGGTGTGGGGGAGCTGGTCCGGTCCAAGAAGGTCGTATGAGCGCTGACACACACACACCACACACAACACAAACAAAATGGAAAATAGGGATGAGATCTATGTGTAGATTAGGACTGAGTGTTATTTACACTGACAGGCCTCACGATCACCTCCGATGCAAAGGCGCCGGCGAGATGCGCGCCAGAGTGTTCTTATACGTGGGACCTTTGTTGACAGAGAGATCAGAGGAACAGGCTGACATACTGATAACAGATACACATCACTGCATGCAGGGTCAGCCAGAGGTACAATATATGTCCACAAATGATGTGCACTGTACTGCCAGAATATCTTATGAGGGGCGGTTACCGAGAATTTGAAGAATTATGGTTTAATGGGGCGAATACAACGTCAATGTTAAAGGGGGAAGTTTGCTTTTGTATGAGAAATGTAGCAATGTTAAAAAGTGTCCTCCAGTAAGGAAGGTGAAAGGTTTTATGGGGTTGCTGGTGCAGAACCACATCGGGTCCCTAGCAAAAACCCTGACATGGGTGTCAAGGGGCGGGGGGAACACATTATGATCATGGAGAACAGATGGTCCAGAGTGACAATACACCAAATGAGAGACAGTAAATGGACTGCATTTATATTAGCGCTTTTATCCAAAGCGCTTTAACAGTTGCCTCACATTCACCCATTCATACACCGACCATGCAAGGTAACACCAACACGTCAGGAGCAGGTAGGGTTAGGTGTCTTGCTCAGGGACACCACGGCACTTAGCTAGGTGGAGCTCGGGGATTGAACCAGCAACCTTCCAGTTGGCAGACAACCACTCTACCGCCTGAGCTACTGCGCGCCCCTGTAGGGAGGAGTTGATGCTCCCACAGATGACGTTGGAGGACCACGATTGGCTGGGGTGCCGTCCAGCCTGTGGGCTCAAAATAAATATGATGTGGGTCGCATAAAAGGTGTGGAGCCCTAGTGGTGACTCCCAAATCTGCTTACAGGCCCAGACAACCCCAGTACAGGTTACGCCAAGAGGCAATTGATGGTATCACAACCTGTGTTCAACTCATTGTTGGAAAGCCGGTGTGATAGTTCCGTGTCCAAATTCACCATGTAGCACTCCAATATTCCCTGTGGAAAAGGCAACCCGTTGCAGGACAACCAAACTCATGGCGGTTTGTCCAAGATTTGAAAAGGTAAATGATGCAGTGCATCCAAGAAACACCCATTGTTCCAGATCCGCACACCCTATTAACACAGGTACCTGGGAATTACAAATGGTTTACAGTTGACTTAGCAAACGCGTTCTTTAGCATACCGGTGGATCCAGCAAACTGAAATTGGTTTGCTTTTTAAATTTATGGGAAATCATATACGTGGACTAGAATGCCACAGGATTATTTTGAATCACTAACTATATTTTCCGCAGCGCTGCCATTACAATTTGGCTCATCTAATCCTCCCGGGGGGGGAGCACACTAATTTAGTATAGAGATGACCTCCTGGTGTGTTCTCCAGACCCTAAAGTGTGTAAACAGGACACCATTATGTTGTTAAGGTAATTAGCCAGCCAGGGCCACAAGGCCAGTTTAGCTAAACGACAGTTTGTAACACAAAAGGTACAATTCCTGAGCCACATTCCCACACCAGGTGGCAGATCCCTTAGCGAGGACAGGATAGAATAAATCCAAGCAAACCTTATTACAAAGAAACAAATTATAGGATTCTTGGGAATGACGGGCTACTGCAGACAGTGGATACCCGATTATGCAAATTTAGTACAGCCACTGTACACATTTATTTCAAGGATTTTCAAGGATTTTCAAATTCAAATTATGTACAAAAAAAGAAAAATGTTTGTGCCAAATCATATGAGGGAAAGAGATATTGTTTAGTAATGGTAGACATGTTGTCCAAATGGATTGAAGTATTTCCCAGCAGGGCGGTTGACTTTGCAGCCGTTGCTAAGGCCTTCAACACAGAAATAATTCCGAGATGGGGAATACAGAACAAAGGTAGGACTGTCCCCCTATGAGGTCTTGATGGGGCGACCCATGCCAATGGGGACAGGTGCATCACACGACAGCAATATGAGCACAGAACAATTCCATCACAGCATGATTATATTATACAATCATTATTGTACTGTATTAATCTTTCTCGAAGTCTGCAAACCATCCGCTCACAGGTTAAAGAGGCCTTATCACCATCCAAGGATCCATGACCTACAACCAGGAATTGAATCGTGGTGGGTCAAGGGAGCTGAAAGGGCTACCTGGATCCACGGCAGCCACTGTAAACGGGCACCACCGTTGACGACCAACCCGACACCATAAGGTCACGATGGACCTAGCCCTGACAACGGGGCAAGATGGCCCACCAGTTGCCACCGACGCGTCACTCCAGGAAGGAGTACCCCCCAGACTGGAGGACGACTCTACGTTGGCATCATCCTCCTCTTCGTTGTCACTGTAAGGTCCCAGCCTGTCCTGACATACAGCCGGGACAATGGAACGGACTCCCTGTTCCAGTTGGAATATAGCCTTAAGGATATCAACAATAGCTTTGATTGCAGCTAAGGCACCTTTTGGAATAAACAAGATAGGCGGAGATGGACCACGTTCCATCTCCTTCGGAATACCCCTAATGGCTGTCCCGTTGTCCCCATGTGCTATAGCCTCAGCAATGCGTGCTTGCTATCGGTCCGGATTGGTCACAATGAATTCCATGAATGCGGACTGATCATGGATAAAAGAAGAATGCGACAATATTACTCACTACCCACTGAGGCCCTTCAATGTAAAGGTACTATGCGACTCGTGGTACTGCAACCCAGAGCCGGCTTAGACTACCTTTTAGCGGCAGCAGGTGGTATATGTATGAGTATAGGTATGGAATGTTGGACTGATATCATTGACACATCTGAAAATATCAGACATTTTAGATGATATGCGCAAGAACATTGATGAACTGCACGAACGCAACTCTGAGAAATGGGATCCGTTGGGCGAATGGTTAGGAAAACTAGGTAATTCCATTCTGAAGTATGTGGTCAAGTCATACTACTCTTCATAGTATTCATCAGCTGTGTGCCTTGACGTTCTGCCTGTCTGCCAACCCGAGTTGTGTACCGACCCTTGCCTGCCTGACGACCCTCCCGCCTGCCTTGCCCTGGACCCCCTGAGACCGCTTCCTGGTGTGATACCCACTGCACACGGACAACGACTACTCGCACGGAACAACGGACTAAGCCCTATAATTACCCTGCACTTTCCCTTCCCCTGTATGTTAAATAAACCCTGTTTGCCTTGTAGTCTGGTGTGGACCGTGGATTTATTAGATTCAGTCGTGGACACACTCCACCCGACAACGGAGTGTGCCACAACACACACATACATACATGCATACATACATACATACATACACATGTGTATGTACACGTGTGTAGTATTGCATACCTCATATTGGTGTACAGAGTATTGCGTGCCTAGTATTCGTGTGCCTAGTTTTGTGTACCTCGTATTGCGTGCCTAGTATTCGTGTACCTAGTATTGCTTACCTAGTATTTGTGTACTTAGTATTGCGTACCTAGTATTCGTGTACTTAATATTGCGCACCTAGTATTCGTGTACTTAGTATTGCATACCTAGTATTCGTGTACTTAGTATTGCGTCCCTAGTATTGCGTCCCCAGTATTTGTGTACCTAGCGTTCGTACCAGTGTCACACTGAATGGCTCCACATGAGACCTTCACATCAAAACTCATTTCAGTTTGGGAATGGACACATAGGTATTATGTATACCATGCATACATATACAGGTATTATGTATACCATGCATAGATACAGGTATTATGTATATCATGCATACATATACAGATATTATGTATACCATACATACAGGTATTGTGTATACCATGCATACATACAGATATTATGTATACCATGCATACATACAGGTATTATGTACAGTATACCATGCATACATACAGGTATTATGTATACCATGGACACACGGGTATTATGGGTAATGTAGTCCTCTCTCCCCCCAGGCTGTGATGTCCAGAAGGGGAGGTCTCTAGACTCTCCTCTCCACGCGGCGGTCCAGACTGGCCACGCCTCCATCACTAAGATGCTGCTGGAGTTCGGTGCTGACATCAACCGCTGCAACGCAGAGCGCCAGCGACCCGTGGATCTGGCGCCCCCTGGAGGCTCCACCGAGACTCTCCTGATGGACCATGAAGGTACCAGATGAGCGAGACCAGATAGATTAGACTACTAGTTCTATCACAACTAGTTCTATAACAACTAGTTCTATAACAACTAGTTCTATAACAACTAGTTATATAACAACTAGTTCTATAACTAGTTCTATCACAACTAGTTCTATCACAACTAGTTCTATAACAACTAGTTATATAACAACTAGTTCTATAACTAGTTCTATCACAACTAGTTCTATCACAACTAGTTCTATAACAACTAGTTCTATAACAACTAGTTATATAACAACTAGTTCTATAACTAGTTCTATCACTACTAGTTCTATCCACAACTCGGGTTGGCAGACAGGCAGAACGTCAAGGCACACAGCCACTTCTTATAGTCTCCCAACTCACCCACACAGGGTCTTGGTCCTCGTCCTTCTTCCACTTCCACAACCACCACCACCACCACCACCACCACCTCTTACTCTTCCACCTCACCTTCTTCCACTCTCTCGACCTCCTCCTCCTCCTCTTCCACTCTCTCGACCTCCTACACCACCCAGGTCCTCTCTTATTTATTGTCTGGATCCAGGGCCCTGATTGGCTGCAGTGGATTGCTCTCAACGAGCCGCAGCCACATCCACTGAGGCCAATTGTCTTTAGCCAAATTCCTGTCTCCTCGGCTCCCTCTGGGGGCCGAATGGGGAACTGCGGTTCCCCCGACCGTCGTCCACACTCCCTAGTCGGCCCCTCAGTGGCCGTCTGCCACATACCCTCCCCCTCAGCTCCGACCAGGAGGGAGGGGCGGCCCAGCCCCTCAAGGCGTCTCTCCTGACGCCTGGGGCTTCGCCAGTGGGGCCACGTCGGCTGCGGGGCCCAGGGTGACCCCGCCCCCCAGGGCGCATCTCCCCTCGCCGGGCGGTCCCCTCCTCCAATGGCCCGCTCTGTGGTGCCTCCGCTCGGCTAGTCCGCTGCTGCGCCGGCTCCCGGGTAGTCTGCTGCGGCGCCGCCCCCCCGAGTCGTAGTCCGCTGCGGCGCTGCCACCTCCCGGGTCGTCGTCCGCTCCTGCTGCGCCGCCCCCCGGGTCGTCGTCCGCTCTTGCGCCGCCGCCCCCCGGGTCGTCGTCCGCTCCTGCTGCGCCGCTGCCCCCCGGATTGTCCACACTCCCTAGTCGGCCCCTCAGTGGCCGTCTGCCACAGTGTGTATGTATGTGCATGTGTATGTGTGTGTGTTGTTATGCTTGGGACTTGGGAACCAGAGAGCTGCTGTGGAGCTGAATACCCGAGGGGCGGAGGTGGACGGATGCATTTGCATGGAGGTGTGGGGGAGCTGGTCCGGTCCAAGAAGGTCGTATGAGCGCTGACACACACACACCACACACAACACAAACAAAATGGAAAATAGGGATGAGATCTAATGTGTAGATTAGGACTGAGTGTTATTTACACTGACAGGCCTCACGATCACCTCCGATGCAAGGCCGGCGAGATGCGCGCCAGAGTGTTCTTATACGTGGGACTTGTTGACAGAGAGATCAGAGGAACAGCTGACATACTGATAACAGATACACATCACTGCATGCAGGGTCAGCCAGAGGTACAATATATGTCCACAAATGATGTGCACTGTACTGCCAGAATATCTTATGAGGGGCGGTTACCAGAATTTGAAGAATTATGGTTTAATGGGGCGAATACAACGTCAATGTTAAAGGGGGAAGTTTGCTTTTGTATGAGAAATGTAGCATGTTAAAAAGTGTCCTCCAGTAAGGAAGGTGAAAGGTTTTATGGGGTTGCTGGTGCAGAACCACATGGGTCCCTAGCAAAAACCCCTGACATGGGTGTCAAGGGGGGGGGGACACATATGATTGGAGAACAGATGGTCCAGAGTGACAATACACCAAATGAGAGACAGTAAATGGACTGCATTTATATAGCGCTTTTATCCAAAGCGCTTTACAGTTGCCTCACATTCACCCATTCATACACCGACCATGCAAGGTAACAACCAACACGTCAGGAGCAGGTAGGGTTAGGTGTCTTGCTCAGGGACACCACGGCACTTAGCTAGGTGGAGCTCGGGGATTGAACCAGCAACCTTCCAGTTGGCAGACAACCACTCTACCGCCTGAGCTACTGCCGCCCCTGTAGGGAGGAGTTGATGCTCCCACAGATGACGTTGGAGGACCACGATTGGCTGGGGTGCCGTCCAGCCTGTGGGCTCAAAATAAATATGATGTGGGTCGCATAAAAGGTGTGGAGCCCTAGTGGTGACTCCCAAATCTGCTTACAGGCCCAGACAACCCCAGTACAGGTTACGCCAAGAGGCAATTGATGGTATCACACCTGTGTTCAACTCATTGTTGGAAGCCGGTGTGATAGTTCCGTGTCCAAATTCACCATGTAGCACTCCAATATTCCCTGTGGAAAAGGCACCCGTTGCAGGACAACCAAACTCATGGCGGTTTGTCCAAGATTTGAAAAAGGTAAATGATGCAGTGCATCCAAGAACACCCATTGTTCCAGATCCGCACACCCTATTAACACAGGTACCTGGGAATTACAAATGGTTTACAGTTGACTTAGCAAACGCGTTCTTTAGCATACCGGTGGATCCAGCAAACTGAAATTGGTTTGCTTTTTAAATTTATGGGAAATCATATACGTGGACTAGAATGCCACAGGATTATTTTGAATCACTAACTATATTTTCCGCAGCGCTGCATTACAATTTGGCTCATCTAATCCTCCCGGGGGGGGAGCACACTAATTTAGTATAGAGATGACCTCCTGGTGTGTTCTCCAGACCCTAAAGTGTGTAAACAGGACACCATTATGTTGTTAAGGTAATTAGCCAGCCAGGGCCACAAGGCCAGTTTAGCTAAACGACAGTTTGTAACACAAAAGGTACAATTCCTGAGCCACATTCCCACACCAGGTGGCAGATCCCTTAGCGAGGACAGGATAGAATAAATCCAAGCAAACCTTATTACAAAGAAACAAATTATAGGATTCTTGGGAATGACGGGCTACTGCAGACAGTGGATACCCGATTATGCAAATTTAGTACAGCCACTGTACACATTTATTTCAAGGATTTTCAAGGATTTTCAAATTCAAATTATGTACAAAAAAAGAAAAATGTTTGTGCCAAATCATATGAGGGAAAGAGATATTGTTTAGTAATGGTAGACATGTTGTCCAAATGGATTGAAGTATTTCCCAGCAGGGCGGTTGACTTTGCAGCCGTTGCTAAGGCCTTCAACACAGAAATAATTCCGAGATGGGGAATACAGAACAAAGGTAGGACTGTCCCCCTATGAGGTCTTGATGGGGCGACCCATGCCAATGGGGACAGGTGCATCACACGACAGCAATATGAGCACAGAACAATTCCATCACAGCATGATTATATTATAGCCAACCCGAGTTGTGTACCGACCCTTGCCTGCCTGACGACCCTCCCGCCTGCCTTGCCCTGGACCCCCTGAGACCACTTCCTGGTGTGATACCCACTGCATACGGACAACGACTACTCGCACGGAATAACGGACTAAGCCCTATAATTACCCTGCACTTTCCCTTCCCCTGTATGATAAATAAACCCTGTTTGCCTTGTAGTCTGGTGTGGACCGTGGATTTATTAGATTCAGTCGTGGACACACTCCACCCGACAACGGAGTGTGCCACAACACACACATACATACATGCATACATACATACATACATACACATGTGTATGTACACGTGTGTAGTATT
This sequence comes from Coryphaenoides rupestris, assembly GCA_002895965.2. Taxonomy (NCBI): domain Eukaryota; kingdom Metazoa; phylum Chordata; class Actinopteri; order Gadiformes; family Macrouridae; genus Coryphaenoides; species Coryphaenoides rupestris. The sequence continues at coordinate 12,038 of PIJE02005775.1, forward strand.
GCATACCTCATATTGGTGTACAGAGTATTGCGTGCCTAGTATTCGTGTGCCTAGTTTTGTGTACCTCGTATTGCGTGCCTAGTATTCGTGTACCTAGTATTGCTTACCTAGTATTTGTGTACTTAGTATTGCGTACCTAGTATTCGTGTACTTAATATTGCGCACCTAGTATTCGTGTACTTAGTATTGCATACCTAGTATTCGTGTACTTAGTATTGCGTCCCTAGTATTGCGTCCCCAGTATTTGTGTACCTAGCGTTCGTACCAGTGTCACACTGAATGGCTCCACATGAGACCTTCACATCAAAACTCATTTCAGTTTGGGAATGGACACATAGGTATTATGTATACCATGCATACATATACAGGTATTATGTATACCATGCATAGATACAGGTATTATGTATATCATGCATACATATACAGATATTATGTATACCATACATACAGGTATTGTGTATACCATGCATACATACAGATATTATGTATACCATGCATACATACAGGTATTATGTACAGTATACCATGCATACATACAGGTATTATGTATACCATGGACACACGGGTATTATGGGTAATGTAGTCCTCTCTCCCCCCAGGCTGTGATGTCCAGAAGGGGAGGTCTCTAGACTCTCCTCTCCACGCGGCGGTCCAGACTGGCCACGCCTCCATCACTAAGGATGCTGCTGGAGTTCGGTGCTGACATCAACCGCTGCAACGCAGAGCGCCAGCGACCCGTGGATCTGGCGCCCCTGGAGGCTCCACCGAGACTCTCCTGATGGACCATGAAGGTACCAGATGAGCGAGACCAGATAGATTAGACTACTAGTTCTATCACAACTAGTTCTATAACAACTAGTTATATAACAACTAGTTCTATAACTAGTTCTATCACAACTAGTTCTATCACAACTAGTTCTATAACAACTAGTTCTATAACAACTAGTTATATAACAACTAGTTCTATCACAACTAGTTCTATCACAACTAGTTCTATCACAACTAGTTCTATAACAACTAGTTATATAACAACTAGTTCTATAACTAGTTCTATCACAACTAGTTCTATCACAACTAGTTCTATAACAACTAGTTATATAACAACTAGTTCTATAACTAGTTCTATAACTACTAGTTCTATCATCAGATGTCTACAGTGTGCTGCTCTATGATGCTATAGAAGTGTCTCTCCCGCCTCCCCCCAGTGACTCCTCCCACTCTGCGCTGGTGCTGTCGCCGGGTCATCAGGGGCGGGCTGGGCCGCCACAGACTCCGCCTCCTCCCCCTGCTCCCCCTCCCCCCCCCACTCACACACTACCTGCTGTACCGATGATGTCATCACCTCCAGTCAACCAATCACATGCTGATGTGTTGTAAGACTGAGTAGACATGTACATTATAATACAAATCTAACGTCTATAAAAATAAAACATATTGTTAACATATTATTATTCAATATGTTTATCTTTTATCTTCCTGTCATTTAACTACATTACCCACAATGACCAGGGGCACGGCTTGGTGTTGCATTCTGGGTGTTGGAGGCTCCACTGATTCCACTCAATCTATTGTGCTGTCATTAGACACACACACACACACACACACCACACCATACACACACACCACACACACCATACACACACACACACACACACACACACCATACACACACACCACACACACCATACACACACACACACACACCACACACACCATACACACACACACACACACACACACGCCACACCACACACACCATACACACACACACACACACACACACACATACACACACACACACATACACACACAGTACCCTGTAGAGCGCCCTCAACACCCCCTCCTCTCTCTCTCTCTCTCTCTCTCTCTCTCTCGCGCGCGCTCTCTAGTAGGCGTGGTGTTCGCTCGCCCACTGACAGACATCCTATCCAACAGCCAGACTTGGGCGTAAGAAGAGAGAGAGGGGGGGGGGGGAAGAGAGAGAGGAGCACATAGGGAGAGAGAGAGGGAGAGAGGAGCAGAGAGGAGGAAAATAGAAAGAAAGGGGAGAGGAGAGGAGAGAGAGGAGGACAGAGAGGAGGAGAAGAGAGAGAAAGGGGAGCAGAGAGGAGAGGAGAGGAGAGAGAGAGGAGGACAGAGAGGAGGACAGAGAGGAGGAGCAGAGAGAGAGAGGGGAGCAGAGAGGAGGAGAGAGAGGAGGAGAGAGGAGGTGAGCTTTCAGGACTATTGTTCTTCTGGAGCGCAGCAGGAGACGTTGGACCGACCACCTCCAGGGTTTCTCTTGTGACTGAACGCTCTGAGCACCACCATGGAGGAGGATCTGGACGAGGGGCAGACACAGAAAGGTACGAGACAGGAGGGGTCTGGGGGTCTAGCAGTCTGGAGGTCTAGCAGTCTGGGGGTCTAGCAGTCTGGAGGTCTAGCAGTCTGGGGGTCTAGCAGTCTGGGGGTCTAGCAGTCTGGAGGTCTAGCAGTCTGGGGGTCTAGCAGTCTGGGGGTCGAGCAGTCTGGAGGTCTAGCAGTCTGGGGGTCTAGCAGTCTGGGGGTCGAGCAGTCTGGAGGTCTAGCAGTCTGGGGGTCTAGCAGTCGGGAGGTCTAGCAGTCTGGAGGTCTAGCAGAGGTCTCACAGTCTGGAGGTCTAGCAGTCTGGGGGTCTAACAGTCTGGAGGTCTAGCAGTCTGGAGGTCTAGCAGTCTGGGGGTCTGAAGGTCTGGGGTTCAGTCACCATGATTGGCTCAGTAGCCTGAATGCAGTCACGGCTGCCCATGATAATTCCTTTGTCTATGCCTTTAGAGATGCTTGGAGGGTCTCAGAGGGTCTAACCTCGGTCTGGGACGATCTGAGAGGGTCTAACCTCAGTCCGGGAGGGTCTGGGAGGGTCTAGGAGGGTCTAGCCCCTCAGTCTAGGAGAGTCTAGCCGCTCGGTCTGGGAGACATCACCTATACACTGAACAAAAATATAACACTTTTGTTTTAGCTCCAATTTTTCATGAGTTGAAAGCAAAGATCTCAGACTTTTTCTATGTACACAAAAGACCTATTTCTCTCAAATTTTGTTCACAAACTTGTTTAAATCTGTGTTAGTGAGCACTTCTCCTTTGCCGAGATAATCCATCCACCTGACAGGTGTGGCATATCAAGATGCTGATTAGACAGCATGATTATTGCACAGGTGTACCTTAGGCTGGTCATAATAAAAGGCCACTCGAAAATGTGCAGTTTTATCTTGAAAAGAGACATTTATAGGCACTGAAGTATGGATTTCACAGATATGCGGGGGGGTCAGAAAACCAGTCAGTATCTGGTGTGACCACCATTTGCCTCACGCAGTGCAACACATCTCCTTCGCATGGATCAGGTTGTTGATTGTGGAATGTTGGTCCACTCCTCTTCAATGGCTGTGCAAAGTTGCTGGATATTGGCAGGAACTGGAACACGCTGTCGTATACGGCGATCCAGAGCATCCCAAACATGCAGCTTCCAGGAATTGTGTCCAGATCCTTGCAACATGGGGCCGTGCATTATCATGCTGATGCTGATGCATGATAGCTCTTCCAAGTCCCAACTCTTCACGGTTCTGGCTCCGCAGTGGTGGAATGAGCTCCCGGCTCATGTCAGGACGGCCGAGTCGCTCGCCAGCTTCCACAAGAGACTCAGGACCCACCTGTTCAGAGTTCACCTGGACTCTACATAACCCCCCTCCTTAACAAGAGACTCAAGACCCACCTGTTCAGAGTTCACCTGGACTCTACATAACCCCCCTCCTTAACAAGAGACTCAAGACCCACCTGTTCAGAGTTCACCTGGACTCTACATAACCCCCCTCCTTAACAAGAGACTCAAGACCCACCTGTTCAGAGTTCACCTGGACTCTACATAACCCCCCTCCTTAACAAGAGACTCAAGACCACCTGTTCAGAGTTCACCTGGACTCTACATAACCCCCCTCCTTAACAAGAGACTCAAGACCCACCTGTTCAGAGTTCACCTGGACTTACATAACCCCCCTCCTTAACAAGAACTCAAGACCACCTGTTAGAGTTCACCTGGACTCTACCATAACCCCCCTCCTTAACAAGAGACTCAAGACCCACCTGTTCAGAGTTCACCTGGACTCTACATAACCCCCCTCCTTAACAAGAGACTCAAGGACCCACCTGTTTCAGAGTTCACCTGGACTCTACATAACCCCCCTCCTTAACAAGAGACTCAAGACCCACCTGTTTCAGAGTTCACCTGGACCTCTACATAACCCCCTTCTTAACAAGAGGACTCAAGACCCACCTGTTCAGAGTTCACCTGGACTCTACATAACCCCCCTCCTTAACAAGAGACTCAAGAGACCCACCTGTTCAGAAGTTCACCTGGACTCTACATAACCCCCCTCCTTAACAAGAGACTCAAGACCCACCTGTTCAGAGTTCCACCTTGGACTCTACTAACCCCCTCCTTAACAAGAGACTCAAGACCACCTGTTCAGAGTTCACCTGGACTCTACATAACCCCCCTCCTTAACAAGAGACCTCAAGACCCACCCTGTTTCAGAGTCACCTGGACCTCTACATACCCCCCTCCTTACAGAGACTCAAAGACCCACCTGTTCAAAGTTCCACCTGGACTCTACATACCCCCCCTTAAAAGAGACTCAAGACCCACCTGTTCAGAGTTCACCTGGACTCTACATAACCCCCCTCCTTAACAAGAGACTCAAGACCCACCTGTTCAGAGTTCACCTGGACTCTACATAACCCCCCCTCCTTAACAAGAGACTCAAGACCCACTGTTCAGAGTTCACCTGGACTCTACATAACCCCCCTCCTTAACAAAGAGGACCTCCAAGACCCACCTGTTCAGAGTTCACCTGGACTCTACAATAACCCCCAACTCCTTAACAAGAGACTGCAAGACCCACCTGTTCAGAGTTCACCTGGACTCTACACAACCCCCCTTAACAAGAGACTCAAGACCCCACCCTGTTCAGAGTTCACCATGGACTCTACATAACCCCCCTCCTTAACAAGAGACTCAAGACCCACCTGTTCAGAGTTCACCTGGACTCTACATAACCCCCCTCCTTAACAAGAGACTCAAGACCCACCTGTTCAGAGTTCACCTGGACTCTACATAACCCCCTCCTTAAACAAGAGACTCAAGACCCACCTGTTCAGAGTTCACCTGGAACTCTACATAACCCCCCCTCCTTAACAAGAGACTCAAGACCCACCTGTTCAGGAGTTCACCTTGGACTCTACATAACCCCCTAGCACTAACCTGTGTGTTTATAAGTCTTAACATTTATTAAGACACTTATCATTGTTGTTCGTTCTCAGATGTTGTATCATTAGAATCACATGCCTGCCCAGCTACTTATGCAGAC
>PIJE02005777.1:14883-17404 GCA_002895965.2 Coryphaenoides rupestris
CACTTTACAGGGAGGCGGGATGAAGAAAGAGTCACTACACAGGCAGAGCTGTGTGACTGAAGCATCACAGCCTTTCTCTCTTTGTACTCCTGTCGCCAACGCCGCCACCTCCAACAACACAACATGAAAGTTGTCCTCTGGTGTGTGTGTATGTGTGTGTGTGTGTGTGCATGTGTGTGTGAATATATGGAGTCCCTCTCGTTCCCCTTCCTTCTGAACAAATGAGGACAAACTGAAATGATCCTCGCACCGTGTCTCGTCGTAAGTGCCCCACCGGGCACCGAGCGCCCGCAGCAACGGAGGTGGTGGCGTGTGGGGCCGGACGCACACCAGGGTGCCTGGTTTCTGTGTGTGTGTGTGCGTGAGTGCCTTTCATCTCCAGGGGTGGAGGGGCGTGCGTGAGTGTGTGTGTGTGTGTGTAGTGTGTGTGTGTAGTGTGTGTGTGTGTTTGTGTGTGTAGTGCGGTGTGTGCTGTGGCTGTGTGTGTGTGTGTGTGTGTGTGCATCGCCTATATGCACACGTGTGTGAGCACGACCACTGGTGTGGCAATTAGACTGGTGCGAGAGCGAGAACAATTCAGCCAAACAGCTGAAACGTACGCCGTGATCATCACCACGCCGGGGATGAAGAACAGGGTGAGCAGCAGCAGAACATACCTGGACAACAAGGAGGGAGTGAGAGGGAAGGAGAGAGAAAATTTAGAGAGAGAGAGAGAGAGAGAGAGAGAGAGAGAGAGAGAGAGAGAAATACAGAGCGAGAGAATACAGAGAGAGAGAGAGACAGAGTCATACACGAGCACAAGCGACGGGGCAGAGGAGCAGAGAGAAGAAAGTAAACAAAACTTTTGGGGGTGTCGTCACGGTAACTACCTCCTCCCTGGTCCAATCCCCAGGGGAGTTACTGTGTGGACGTGCATCTGCTGTGCTTACTTTGCTCATGCGCATGTGTGCAGGTATGTGGATGCATGCGCATGTGTGTGTGTGTGTGTGTGTGTGTGCATGTATGTGTGTGTGTGTGTGGTGTGTGTGTGTGTGTGTGTGTGTGTGCATGTGTATAATAATAATAACAATGATCCCTATCGTTGATGCACAGATCCAGAGCAGCTCTGGGTCTTACTAGCGATCCCCGACTGCACTCCACACTGTAATCCACTCTGTTCCCCCCCCCCCCCCCCGCGGGCAGCCACCAGACCGTGAGCGGGGTCCACCCTGGGAACGACTCAATCCCCCTCCTCTCCCCTCGCTCTCGCTCTCTCAATCGATCGCATCCTCTCTCTGTCTCGGTCTCCCTCTGTCTCTCTCTTGCTCGTCCATACCAACACACACACGCACACACGCGAGCACACACAGGCGCACACACACACACACACACACACACACACACACACACACACACACACACACACACACTGTTACTTGTACCTCTTCACACTTATCTGCGCGACACTCTTCTAGATTTGTGTGTTGTTTTCGTAGTGTGTGTGTGTGTGTGTGTGTGTGTGTTGGTGTGAGTATTTCCCTGCTGCTGGCTCTCATCGGGTTCTGCTCTCTGATGGCCTTGTGCATGAAACACATGAATATTTTACTAAACTGCATTCTCAGGTTATCAATAATATAATGCAATATTCTTATAAATATTCTAAAAATATGCTGGACTCTGCCTCCTCAGCGGGGTATTAAAGATTCATACCAACCTAAGCATATGCTAACCACGCCCACATTGGCATGAGGGTGTGTGTGTGTGTGTGTGTGTGTGTGTGTCTGTGTGTGTGTGTGTGTGTGTGTGTGTGTGTGTGTGTCATGTATGTTTATGTGTGTGGGGTGGTAAGAGATTGATAAGTAGGACTGCGCATGTATCTGTGTTAATGTACTGTACATGTGTATGCTAAAATGTGTGTGTGTGTATGTGTGTGTGTGTGCATGTGTGTGTGTGTGTGAAACTGTAGCTCATGTAATATTTACAAACGGTGGCCAGACTCTGTGTTCGAATACGAGGGGTCTCAGCAGGCTCCCACGCCACAAGTTCAACCGCCCCACACACACACACACACACACACACACACACACACACACACACACACACACACAACACACACACTCTAGCACTCATCTCATACCATAAAAGAGCCTGCGTGTGTCGTTTTCTTGATGTAGAGCACACTTTACAGGGAGGCGGGATGAAGAAAGAGTCACTACACAGGCAGAGCTGTGTGACTGAAGCATCACAGCCTTTCTCTCTTTGTACTCCTGTCGCCAACGCCGCCACCTCCAACAACACAACATGAAAGTTGTCCTCTGGTGTGTGTGTATGTGTGTGTGTGTGTGTGCATGTGTGTGTGAATATATGGAGTCCCTCTCGTTCCCCTTCCTTCTGAACAAATGAGGACAAACTGAAATGATCCTCGCACCGTGTCTCGTCGTAAGTGCCCCACCGGGCACCGAGCGCGCCGCAGCACGAAACAAAGTGAAACTGCGACCACTCAGAGGGGGGGCTGACATTTTCAGTCCGTCACGCACACAAC
>PIJE02005778.1:0-12500 GCA_002895965.2 Coryphaenoides rupestris
GCGCCCGGCTATACAATCACCACGACCCCAATCACCTCTCCTGCAGGCAGTGAACCGCAGGGCACGGTGAACTCCACGTGTCTTTTCAGGCTTGGCCCGGCCGGCCACCGGTGGGCGACCAGGTCCGGCCACCAGACGGCTCGCGACGAGCTCCCCTCCCGGGTCTGGCTCGAGAGTGGCCCCGAGGTTCCTTGTCCGGGCGAGGTGACTTTCTTTTCCGAGCTCTTCTTCATGGGATCTTTGAAGCGCTCGGTGTGCTGCCCCTCCACCTAGACACTTGGACTTGGGTACCCTACCATGCGGCTAAATGCCCCGGACAACACAGCTCCCAGGGTCACGGGGAGCGCCCAAACCCCCCACACGATAAGGTGGCGATTCTCTGGGGGGGCAATCCCAAAACCTCAATCAATTAAACTAAATATCAATCTCGAATCATCCAAACATCAATCGATTAAAGAAATCTATCTAGAAAATCAATCCAAAACTCAATCAATTAAATTGAAGCAATCTCGAAAAATTCATCAAAAATCAATCGATTAAATGAAAATCAATCTCCAAAAAATTACTTTCCTCTCCTAATCACCAGCTCGCTATGAATGTGGAACTGAATTCAATAAGGATCTATACCTAATGTATACCTAATCAAACATCAAATAAAGGAAACCTCATTTAAATCAAAAAAATCTATCCAAAAAAATGTATCAATTAATGAGAAAATCATTAGAAACACTCTATACAAAATCATCACGATTAAATGAAAATCATTCAGAAATCAATCAATTAAATGAAATCAACCCGAAATCAATTCCAAAATAATCAAGTAAATGAATCAATCTTCGAAAATCAAAACACAAATCAATCGATTAAATGAAATCAATCTAGAAAAATCAATCCAAAAAATCCATGATTAAATGAAAATCAATTCAGAAAAATCCAATCTTAAATGAAAATCAACATTCGAAATCAATCCACGACAAATTTCAATCGATTAAACTAAAAATCATATCTCGAAAAATCATCCACAAATCAATCGATTAAATGAAAATCAATCTAGAAACATCAATCCAAAAACTCAATCGATTAATGAAAATCAATTCAGGAACATCAATCAATTAAATGAAAAATCAACTTCGAAAATCATCGATTAAATTATCTTTTCTATTATCTCTAAAAATATGCTTGTTACTCCTCATAGATAACCAGGTTTTCTCTACACTTTGTATTAGTCCAATAGTTTAAAAGTCACAACCAGACTTAAGTCATTACTCAATATAAGATAACTGAATCGTACTGTTGTCTAAACACATTTTTTATTCTAACACGAAGCAGCAGCTTAGCTTTTGTACAAAAGTAAAACATTAATGCAAAGTGACACTAGGGCACTGTTTCTTAACTGTTCTTTAAACGTGTCCTCATCAATGAAGAGAAAACTGATGAACATCTAAGATCGTGATACAAATACAGGGCAGGTTTCCAACATTGGGGTTGCCCTACTCCTATCAACGAACCGACACCTTGTTAATATATACTTCGGTCTTGCTGAATATCTCAAGAGAACACATAACTTCCATAAACGCCTTTGATGGAAATAACTAACATGAACTTATTCATTACACTACCGTTATGCTGCTTGAATTCTCAATCAATCTACCCCTTTCGCATCTACATCAATATCAAAAAGAGAGCAATAATAACACTCTCTTTATCTTATCTATCTAAAATTTACTCTCCCACTGATTCAACCACGGGGCGGACTTTATCCATGTAGTCCACCTCCGTCTACCCGGACCACCGCCCTCCTATATCTGCTTGTCTCAGCGAATCTTCCCGACCGTCTCTGAAACCACCGAGCCAACACAAACCTAGGTGTCCTGCACCACAACACACACAACAACTCACCAATAACTAAAAAAGCAAGACTTTAAACAACAACAAGTAAAGGACCATTTACAAACTGCTATTCAACATGTGATGTTTAATGACTTTCACTCATTAACACTGGAATGCAATCCAAATGAAGACATCTATCTCTATATCTTTAAAAAAAAATCAGTAAGTTTTATTGAATCACTCACACAACTTACATGCACAAAAATGACCCAGTGTTTTATCTCTTAAACACCTCCCTATCTCAGTCAATTTAAACTATAACTGAAGTCAGCTTTTGTCTTCAATGCTAACTTATCTTCAATCTTTCTTTTTCATCGACTTCGCCTACCTCGTATCTTTTCGTACCAACCCTTTCGAACTCGCCTACAGTTCTGTACCTAAATATTCCGTTTACTGTTTACATCTACAAACCTTAACTATGATGGAAGAGAGCTCCCCTCCACCATCTTTAAAATTTCATCTCTCTCTCCTCTCATGCAGAATCTATCGTTCCAGTTGCATTACTCGTCTATCTATATACCATGGTACACAGGGTTTTCAAAAACAACAATTAACATAGTCCACAGAGTGCTTAGTGTGATGCAGCACTGTTATATCCAGCCACGCTTTACCGACCTCTCCACGGGTTGATACATGGTTCGAAATTTTGGAGAGCACTTTAACTGACGCTTGGCGTACTGGATGGCAGGTCAGGACTACACAATACTATCAACTTGAAATAAGTAAGAACGTCGCTTAACCTTTTTAGTTGAGTGGCCCTCACCTGCCGCCGGAACGCCAATCCCACACCGAAGCGCGCTGTCCCTTCCAATCTTTCGTGACGCCAAATAGTCGTGGCATCTTTACAATACCTACATTCGTAAGAGGGGACAGAAGACCAAAGTTTAAAGTTAAGATTATTCATTGTCACCAGGCAATTGTGACACCGAACCTGAGTCAAATCTGACAGAGACAAACTGCACGACCCTACCAAGCCTGCTTTTTAAACCAATGCACACATGCTTCCATCAAACATCCAACCCTATAGGTACGCCTATAGAATTCCAAACCGCATAGACTTCATCTCCCGTTCCCCAAGAACAGAACCTGTTTTATTGCTCATGTCCACTACTTGGACATTCAGTACTCACGCTTCCGCCTCGCATCTGCACGTCACACCGCACCGTAGACCAAAAGAGCTTTCACGAAACATCATAAAGAGGATCGCCAATATAAACATAGTGACTTCAACATTAAACTATGGGAGCAGAGATCCTTCAATACTACACATAGTGACTTCAACGTGAAATCTACTGGGCAGAGATAACTCAATAAATCATAGGTGACTTCAACGTGAATCTATGTTGCAGACAGAGATCCTATCAAACATCATGAGACATGTGGTCTACGTAATATTTCTGCTTACTCCCCAGTTTCAATCCACACCAGCATATTGGCCAGATTATTCTTAATATATGTCAATGAAATATCTCCTATAATAGGCCTATTAGCCTCACCTGTCTTGAGCAAATCACATGGAAGCTGGTATGTGACCAGAATTACAATCTTACGTTTCCCTTGAATACTTAACCACAAATCTTCAACAAGCTACAGAGGGGGACCCCACGCGACGCCCGACTCCAGAGCGATGATTGGCGAAGAAATCAAGCAAACAATGTAGGCCGCTGTCCCCTCACTTCACAGGCAAAGCTTTGACATTATTGAATGATATTACGTTAAAAAAACTGAATGATTAGGTTTCTCTTGCTAACTTTATGGATGAAGAGTCATTTGACGAATAGGAAACCAAGTCTATTTAACGTCTATTCTAGTCGGGGCGGGGGGGGTGAGCTGTGGCGTAGCCCCAAGAAGTTGTCTCAGAACCACTTTACTATCTTCCAAATATCTACCATTCTTGTTAGATAAAGCCTCCATCTAATGTATGCAATATCAACTATATATGTGTCAGCACTCTCCCCTTGAATGGCAAACCTCAAAATCTTAGAGCTGCTATTCAGGTGTGAATGGATACAGAAGATTCGTAGTTCCTTAAAATGTTTTAAGCACTAATATGTATTGTGTCACATTACAACTCTTCAAGATCAACCTGTGTTGAAATTGTATAAAGTAATTCGGTCGGTTCAACAAGTCCAGAACAAACTCCTCGATTTATTTCTAATAGCAAATTATCTGGACACGAGACGATGCTAAAGGAGTAAGGGCCATTTCACGTTAAAGGATTGCATCTTTATTCTACTGTAGCTCAACCAAACATTTGATTGAGCCCTTGTATTATCAATTCAGAATACTGTCAGAGTGTGTCTAACAGCTTACAATGGAAAATATAGCTAAAGCCAAAATACAAACAAGAGCCAGCACGTATAGCTACACGTGGTCGACAAACGTTGTAACCATGCATAATGTTAAGTTGGTACCTCATCAAAAATGAGATTATTTTATTCATTAATTGTATCTTAGAATATTGCTTGTAACAACGAAACCATTAAATTGTATAAAACATTTCTTTCAGTCGATGCAAGTTGACACCGCAACTAGGCGAGCTACAAAGAGGAAATTTCCTATTTACCAAAACAAGACATGCTATCTATAAAAGAACAGTTACATACAGAGCTATGGCAAGAGTGGAATGCGCTCCCAGTGACACACTCAAACAAGATAAAAAGTAAAAACGACTAAACGCTTAACTACATCTTGCACGAGACTGGTACATGCAATGTACAATAAATAAGTATTAACATATCGGCAACCGTTATCTTGAAGGCACGACGCATAGCGAAACTACTGTACCAGCGGTTTTAAGGCCGTTGCGGGCCTTCAGTCACAACAACACCATGCTCAGCAATTACACTCCAAAAGACAATATACAGGGGATCTCGTCCTGGTCTCTCTTCCGGGTGCCGTGCTCCGCGGGGATAAGGGTCAATCACTGGTCGGGCATAAAAATCAACCAGGTTAGTGCCATGCATACAACCCCACGCCACTCAACCCCCCTGGTTTTATCGGTCCCCCTAACCTATGCTCGTGCGTCTGCCCCGGCCGCTGTGAGCCGAGTGGAACAGCTGTGCTCATCCGCTGGCTCGCGCGGAGAGCCGCGAGTCGCAGCACTGCCACACTCTGGCCGTCGCGGCGTGAAGCGTGTCCATGTGTGCTTGCTCGTCTGGGTGTACAATTCAATATATTCAATAATAGCCCTGGATAATATCAAGTTTGTGAATGAAGATTCAATGCAGTGATTAGTGAAATTCCGGGAGGTGTTTAACATGTAAACTGGTGTATAGTGTAAAGGACCATGCATATTTGGACTTTGGGTCAGGGGAAAATCAAATAGTAAGATTATGATTGTTCTATATCAATAACTGTTCTGGTAGATAGAGACTGATAGAGTATATGTTATATATTTGAATATTGTCGTTGTTGATAAGTATGATATATATTGAACATGGAACGGGTCAGTTGCGCATTTCCAAATCAAATATACAAAACATAAAATCTTACTGTATAGTACATTAATTGTGATAGTTTATATGTACATGTTTAAATAGTCTATTCTATTAGCTAAGCTATTGGAGCTGTCTTGTCTGTGTGTTGTCCTGTGAGATTGTATTGTTGTGTTATGGTAGTATATTGTAATTATGAAAATTGAATGAGTGCACTGTACTGCATTGCCACCAGTGTAAAGATTATTATAAAGGACCACAGGAAGAATAGCTGATGCTTGGCAAAAGCTAATGGGGATCCTAATAAACAAACAAACAAACCAAACAAACAAAGCATTATGCACATGGGGTGTTTTTGTATTGTCCATCGTGATGTTTGTACATTTAAGGATCTCTATTTCTCTCTTTCTCCTCTCACAGACTAAAGATGTGGAGGAGGTGGAGCCTTACGGCAGTTATGTTCAGCGGGTCTACTCCCTTTACAACTCATCTGCAGATCTGTTGACTTGAAACTCTACACACACACACACACTATCTCTCTCTCCCTCACCTACGCGCAGACACCCACACGCGCACACACTGTGTCACACTCACACACAAACACATGCACGCACGTGCACATTAGGGCTTACATAGACGAGTTGACGTAATGACCACAATTCGACTCATGCCAAGAGAAGTCGACTCGTCGTTGGCCACGTGATTTCACGCGCTGCAGAACAGACAGCAGGTTGTGAACACGTGACTGAAGCATCAAGTGTGTGGAAGTACTTCACTAAAATGAAACCCGTGGGTGACCCGCAAAAAAGTGATTCGTAGGTGGTATTTTGTCGTAATCTTTTTCCGGGATCGATTCTGGGTGAAACAAAGAAGATGCGGGTCAGATCGCGTGTTTTGAGCCACATGCGTGTCTGATCAGTGTAAGGTGATCATTATGAGATGTTTTCACTGCTCATGGTTATTATAGGATATGCGGGGTCGGGCTGCGGATCCTTTGCCGTCGGGTCAGGTTATACTGTATGTGCGGATGGCGGGGCGGGTTTGAAAATCAGACCCGTGCAGGAATAAATTTTTAGTTAAATTTGTTACAATAAAAAAGGATGCTCTCTTATAATGTTGTTGTGCCTGCGTGGATTGCACATGCTTTGAGATGTAAGTGTAACGGGTGTGCCTGTACTATAGTTTATCTCGACGCACATCCGTTAACCTGACCGCGTGATCTGCGTTGTGTTCTGTGTTGCGCTGGTTGAATGAAAGCCTGGACCACAAACAGCTGCTGGTTGCTCTTTTAATGTACTGTCTGGACAATGGCTGTGTCCCTCTGTACAGAATAAAGAAAATGACTTAACATACAGTCCACACACGTGGGTCATCAATCCTCTCAGACAGCAAGACGCAAACTCGAGATACGATATGAAAATAAATGAAATAAAATATAAATAAAGACCATATAAGAATGCACATAACCTGTACAGGATAAAGAAAATGACAACATACAGTCCACACACGTGGGTCATCAATCCCTGTTAGCAAACAAAACACACGGAGAACACTGTAGCTAGCACCGGGAGACACGTGTCGACAATAAACTTATAAAGGCTGAATTTACACAGTTTACATTCAAACGACACGAACTGCATGTTTAACATATCAAGACTAACATTTATAATTTCCTTAATTCTACATTTGCATCAATTACAATCAAAATAAATGTAAAACTATGACCAGGAAAATAAAACATACCTACTCTCAGACAGCAAGACTCAGACTGAGAGCAGAGCAGCCCTGACGTCAAAAACAACTTGATTTCTTAAAGCGACAGTACAGGTTTTACAAATGAAGCTCAAACAGGCCACAACTCAAACACACATACTAAAACACGCATTGAATATAAAGAAAACAAAAGTTATAAAACATTAAATCAGGATTTGGTGAAGTTACCAACCAACTTGGTTACATAAGTCTATGCCAAACCAATTTATTCGTTTACATTTTCCCCATATAATTGCTGAATGAGACATTTTGAATGTTGGAATATATATTGGAATATATTATTTTGTGTGTGTGTGTTGGCCTCCAGCGGTTGTGCTCACATAGCGCAGTCCAACTTCTCTGCAGGCAGCGATATTTAATGACAGTAGCACATCTTGCTGGAGGATTATCCCTTACTTATCAAATATATTCTTATTGTAGGCTCATATAATAGAATTGCAGCATCTATGTAAGCAACATCGGAAAGGGTGAGTCAGTGACTACTACGTACAATAAGCAAAAAATTATATTAATGTCGTCACAACTTTGGAGCTCATTTGGGAAATACATTTGTGTGTGTGTGTGTGTGTGTGTGTGTGTAAACACGCATGTTAAGTGTGTCAAGTAAACAAAACAAAGACACCGTCAGACTTCTTGACCACGTGTGACCGTTTATTGCCATGGTTCACATTTCAAAATGAGACAATGCCACACATCTAGGAGCAAAGAGGACTACAAGTTAGTAAAAAGATGTTTTGTTTTTTTAACTTTCCAAGGATTAATCAAATGTTTCTCATCGATAGGCAATGTATCTGTCTTCAAAAAACAAATACATACAGTACCGGTCATATCATGTCAGCACATGAGGAATAGATTCAAAACGTGTGGATGTTCTACGGTGATACTGTATGTTCTGACGTGGTTCTCGCCGTCAGTGGCAGCAAAGGATTATGGGAGTCAGAGTGAATGGCTGGGAGTCACAAAGGGGGTCAAAGCTGCCTTCTCTCTCAGTGTTTGTCCACAATCATTTGTTCATACCCCCAAACCAAAGCCGTGTGTGTGTTTTGTGCCTGCGTGCGTGTGTCTGTGAGAGAGTTTGGGCTTGCATGGAGTGGGGTATGGTTGTATACACAAATGATTAGAATTTTTTAAGTAAGTAAAACAAATGACATATTCCCAGAGCAATAAGCACTTACAATCTTACCACATGTGAGAATTTACATTCAAGATAAGGCACAGGAAATTGTACAATGGCAGCTTTTTAAAATAAACTGTGTGAGAGTGAGAAAAACATTTTATGAATCAGAGACTCATGTAACTTTTGCATTTTTGTGCACCAAAGCATTATGGATTGAAAGGGTGGGTTGATAATGCATGATCGACGAACAATGCGGTATGATTTCTTAATTCAATATATTTTATTAAATTGGTAAAAAGTGGTATGGTATGAAAGTACATGTAAAGAATTGAAAGAATATAATACTCTAAAAGTTGTAATTATCTTTGGGCAAGTTCTGCTGTATAGTGTGTTCTATTTTCTATAAATATATATATCTATATATAAATAAGGGGTTATAATAAGAGTTATAATAATATATTTTTGCTCTCCCTAGACACAACTGCTCTGCGCATTATCTACATCATTAGACATCAGGTTGGGCTTTATGTACAACGGGGTTTGCCCATAATTGTTTGTTTGTAAATGTCTGTTTCCCTCAGAATTTGTAAACTTTGTCCCAAGTACTTTGTATTAATTTTGGGTGCGGACCACAGTGACCCCCCCCCCCCCCCAGCAATGTCAAGGATGCTTCTCTTTCATTGACGGGAGCGGGTTTACAATGCGTTGTGCTGACGAGGCGCAATCTTTATCATCCGGAGCGGCTGTTTGCACAGCATGGGGAGGGGTGGATTTGGCCCGAGGTGGTCTAGCGTGCGGATCTCGCTCTGATCGAGGCGGCATGCGGGGCCGCTATGTGCACGCTGTCTCCAAAGAACCGCTATCTAACACAAGTACGTGGTAGCGCTGCACGCAACACAGGCGATCTAAACTAAATTAAAGGAGACTATAAAGAGTGACATTGAAAAAGAGACATTCAACAATGTGGTCTTTTTTTGTCGATTTGTTTGTTTCGTGTTTTTTTGTTGTTTGGTGGAGTACCCGGTGTGAATGGATGCGGTGTTGACGAGGAGGGTCTAATAGTCAGGCCTTGCACATAGTCTGATCCGGGAGGGCAAAAGGTATCCCCTTGTAGAAATCTTATTTTTGTAACTTCATGGCTGGTACCCATGTCATTTTCAGAGCAACAGGTTGCTGTCTGAATGGGAATGAAAGTATCGTAACGCCTAAAGCAAGATTACTGGTTGGCAGACACGCGACAACATGATGAATTGTCTTCCACCTATTTCCTAAAAATGGAACATAGATTTTCATCAAGTAAAAACATTTCCCCATTTGTGTCCTTACACATTTTTAAATAAGAACACAAAAACGACCTTCTCCTTTCATCTACTACTTTTTTATGTTCACTTTTGTCACAAACACGCATAGATGTTTCATTGCTTTGTTGAATTATTGCCGTTCGATTTGCTGTACTTAAGAAACCATTTTAATCATGTGTGATTCACGTTCGCTTTTTTATGGTCTACTGACTTGCCGATGTTCTTTTTTTGCATTTTGTCTTGAGTTGTGCGAGTGGGTTTGTGTGCGTTTCTGTTGTCTGTGTGCGCTCTCGTCTCTGACGGAGATCGAGTATGTGTGTGTGTGCGTGTGTGTGTAAGTGTGTGTGTATTTGTGTGGAAGTGTAAGTGTGTGTGTGTGGGTTCATACAGTCAGATCGTCTGACCGCGCCCGGCTGCTGGCTTTGCTCAGGCGGCTCAGCGGTCTCGTGTCTTCTCGCGTATCCGCAGCCTCCAGCCCCGCCACGTCCAGCAGAGGAGGAGGTGGTGCTCCTCCCTGCTCCCCGTTCACCACCTCCTCCTCCTCCACCTCAGGCTCCACCTCCTCCACCACCTCCTGGTGCTGCTGCACCTCCTCCTCCTCCACCTCCTCCTCCTCCGGCTCCTCGTGGAGTGTCACGCTGCCCGTCTCGGTGGTCTGGGTGTAGGAGGGCAGGGTCTCGTCGTACACCTTGGAGATGTGCTGCAGGGGCAGCATCTTCTCTGCCTTCTCCTCCAGCGCGTGGTGGAAGGGAACGGGGGCCAGTCTGCCCGCCTCCATGCCCACCTCGGCCAGCGGGTACAGCGGCCCGGCGCTGGTGGTGGGGGGGGCCTTCTCCTCCTCCAGCAGTTTGTAGCCTTTGGCCCTCTGGAGGCCCGGCATGGCCAGCGGCAGCTTGGGCCCCAGGAGCTGCGACGGCGGAGGCGGTGCCGAGGCCTCTCCACCGCCCGGCTGCACCACGGGGGGCGGGGCCGGCTGGCGGAACACGAAGCGGATCTTCTTCAGGCCCAGGTGGCTGATCTCCACGAAGTTGAGGAAGAGCGAGACGCAGGCCACGGCCAGCATGAAGATGATGAAGACCGTCTTCTCGGTGGGCCGCGACACAAAGCAGTCCACGGTGTTGGGGCAGGGCCAGCGGCTGCACTTGTACAGCGGCAGGATGCGGAAGCCGTACAGGAAAGTACTGGTCCCACCATCGAAAGCCCACCTCGAACAAGGCGTCTTGAAGATGATAGTGGCAGATGTAAGTCCGCAGCAGCGTGCCCTCCAGACGGGAACTTCTTGCTGCCACTATGGGTGCTGGTCTCCTTGGGTGGTCCCGTACGCTGCCTTGGTCGGCGACAGGCGGGAGCCTCTCCTCGCTCAGCTCCTGCTGGCCGGCTCAGCTCCCGCCTCCTCGCGCTCCTTGCGCTTCTCCTCCATGTGGACGTGTGCA
Organism: Coryphaenoides rupestris; assembly: GCA_002895965.2. Lineage (NCBI taxonomy): Eukaryota > Metazoa > Chordata > Actinopteri > Gadiformes > Macrouridae > Coryphaenoides > Coryphaenoides rupestris. The sequence continues at coordinate 10,952 of PIJE02005778.1, forward strand.
CGGCGTGGCCACGTACACAGCGACGGCGTGGACACGAAGATGATCTGCAGCACCCACAGGCGGATGTGGGAGATGGGGAAGGCCTCGTGTAGCACACATTCTCGCAACCGCGGGCTGCTGGCGTGTTGCACACATAGTCGGACTGCTCGTCGCCCCACACGAACTCGGCGGCCGTGCCGAGGATGAGGATGCGGAAGATGAAGAGCACCGTGAGCCACACCCGGCCGATCACCGTCGAGTGCTCGTTCACTTCCTCCAAAATGTTCCCGCAGAAAGCTCCAGTCCCCCATGATCAGTCCGTAGCTCTGCAGAGTAAAGGGTGGGGTAGGGAGGGCGAGGTGGGAATATAGGGTGGGGTAGATCAAGGGGGAGGGGAAAAGAAAAAAGGGGTGAGAATCATAAATTGGTGGGGGGTGTGGGGGGGGGGGAGGGGTTGGAGTAAAGTTAAACTCAGCAAAATCCACCGTTGGTCATTATTTAATGCGGTCACGTCGGTTTTGTTGGAACGCTTTTTTACGAAACCAAAATGGCATGTTCAAATGCCGATCTCTGTCTCTCTCTCTCTCTCTCTCTCTCTCTCTCTCTTCTCGGACACGTGGGTTACAGTAAAATACTCACATACATAAACTGCCAAATAATTACCAATTAACACAACAACAACCAATCTCAATGCTGATTCACACATCGATCACGTATCGAGTCTCTATCGAGATGAATGTGCGAATGAGAAATCATCAAACGTTAACCGAAGCACGTTCCCCAAAAAGGGAATCGCTGCTCCGCTGGTAAAAACAACCGCCGTCCCCGCGTGACGTTCGCTCGGCTCGGCTCGACCGGGCCGGCGACCGTGATGCCCACCTCTGTCAAATCAAGCAGCTCATGAGTGAATAAAATACGGAGTCCTGGAGGTTCGAGATACGAGCTGAAAAGGTTCTGAATGGACAGAGCGGGGGGGCACTTGCCACAGCTGCGGCTCCAACGAGGTCGAGTCGAGTCCGCTCGCACTTGTGTTTGCGTCTGTCGGAGGAGGGAAAGTGAACTTTGTTCTGCCCTCTCTCTCTCTCTCTCTCTCTCTCTCTCTCTCTCTCTCTCTCTCTCTCTCTCTCTATCTCTGTCTGTCTCTCCCACCTAAAGCCCTGTCCTTGTCGCCCCACTGAGCAGATGTGAATGAATTGGCCCTGATGGTTGGTTTTTAGTTTGCTGCAATATTTAAGCTTGGAGCCAGACGGCCTTTCTTTCGCGGTGACGCAGGAGACAATAGGATCAAGCATAGGGCCGGGGAGGGGATGTATGGGGGCCAGCCCCCCGACCCCCGACCCACCAGACCCCCGCCCCCCCGGCCCCCCGGCCCCGGGGCGCTCATCACACCAACATGGACGCCGCCGCAGCCAGGGCAACGAGTACACACACGCGCACAGACACGCGCATGCACACACACACACACAGACACACAATGCAACCACGCTACTCGCTACATACAAACAACTCACACACACATGCACGCACACGGACATACATACATACATACATAGGCACACAGAGACACAAA
>PIJE02005781.1:4565-14565 GCA_002895965.2 Coryphaenoides rupestris
AAGTCGCCTTCCAGGCGGCGCCGTGGAGTTTCCTCCCGGGATCTTTAAATGAAATGTACTGATGCTGGGCCGCCGGGCTCCAGGAGTAACGACGGCTGGAAACCGTCGAGCGCCAGATTCTGTGTTTGACATTCGGCACGCGTCGGTCGGTCGGTTATAACACATTTTTTACACAGAATTTATATTTATAGTTCTATTTCTATTTTGCTAGTCCTACTTCTATTTTGTAGTTCTATTTCTATTTTGTATTCTTTTATAATTACTGTCGGCTGTCGGGCGTTTTGCACAAAAGGTTTTTCACTCACTGCTTATAAAATACTTGAAACTTGAAACATCAAAACAGGCGACACAAATTCTTGTCATTGTTCTCGTGATCACGGTGATTACACCTGAACATCTTATTTGATGATAAATAGCCGAGTTTGTCCGCTGCATCGCGTCAGTTTTTAGTCGTTTTCAAATCGGTCAGGAAATGCCGCTTTCATTGCCGCCGTTATTCTACGTTCATGTATGTTCAGATCCTTCCTACGTACAGTAACTGCGTGTTTACGATGGACATCATACAACAGACACGCAACAGACAGCAGATCACGACGGCGTTGAGAACACAATGATGATCCTTCAGCACCCGCTTCGTGTTCTGAGCGGACAACGCTGTTCTCCGGGATTAACCGGAAGAACCACCTGCTGACACACAGGCCTACAGGCAGACTTCGAGGAGATGGTCCTCCGACGGAGGTCCAGGTTAAGCCAATCTCTCCCTGAGCACAACAACGTTACCATTCTCATGCACCATCAACGCCGTAAACACATGCACACACCAGAGAATCTCCTCATCGACTTGATTCTTACTGGACTCGACCTTTTCTTTTGCCTCTTTATTTGACCTAGCCACCGTGAACTGCCTATGGACTTGATCGATGGACCTTCTTTTGCATCTTTTTGAAACGCTAAACGTTTGCAGACTGCACCGTACTGCCTTCCAATGTGTTTTTCAAAAGCATTTTATACAGTTTTTACCAGCAAGCCAAGCCGAGCTACAGAATACGAATACAGTTCAGCAAGACGCGGCTTCATGTCGGCACACACATCCTTAAGGCCGCAGGCTGTTTGCACGCCGCTAACTGCCTTCCCTTCGCTTCCGACGCGCTGCAATGTAAATCAGGGAGACATCTTAACCACGCGCCCCCCCCCGCCGCGCGAGTAATAAATACGTCGAGATGTATTCAATGTTTGCATTGCGCTGAATAAATGATGATGTTGCTTCGATCCCCCCCGGACCCTCTGATGAGAAGGCCGGAAAAATACATTTTCATTAGTATAGTGCATAGCTGTGTATAGTATAGCATAGCATAGTATGGTATAGTACAGTGAGTGTGTACATCTTCACATCATTTGAAGATATGGCGCAGACCGCTGTATACAGGTGGTTTGGGGCTGTCTCTTGGTTTCACTGTCCTCTCGTCTGATTGGCCAAGCTGTTACACAGCTGCAGCCGTGGATGATGTCACCGCATGCTAAAAGGAAAAATATATACTTTGGATGCTTTTCAAAGTCCTCCGGCGTGACACAGAGGAAGTGACAAGGAAGGACTCTCTATTTGGGGCTTTTCGATAATGGAGTTATATCTACCCGTGCGAGTGGGAGGGAGGTGATGCTTGGCTCGCTATCGCGAACGACTCAATCCACTCCAACACACCTCGTTTTCCTTACTGTCCTGATCATTATGAAAACGCATCATAATTCTTACTAATGATATAATGACTCCTGATGACGCTAATGTCCTCAATTCTTCTCGAAGATTCACTATGCCTACCTAAATGTCTTTAATCAATTCTCTGCTATGAAATAAAATATAACTTATAGATTACTATAGTGTGTTTCATGTTTTTCTTGATACTGTTAGTAAGGTGTCGAAGGAATACGATAAGGGCCTACATTAAACACTAAGCACCAGGGTTGATAAAAGAAGCAGTTCTGATGAAGACAACCAACTGATGGAGCACTCTCGGTGCGTGATGTCGTTTCACTTGTGCACAATACATGAAAATATCCTCGTGTGAGTAGTCTGTGATCTGTAGTTTGAAGTGTGTCCGCTATGAGATATGTCTGAGGTGATTGAGTGTATTCTATATTACTTTATAGACTCACAGAGCTGTAACATTGCGTCTGTGCAGATAGTGTGTGAATGACGACACGAAGAATAAACGTAAGGAGAGCGATAGATACAAGATGAGATGGAGATACGATATATGACTGAATGTGTATCTGGATAAAGATGACATGACAGAGGATATCTGCAGACTCACGATTGATCCTACATAGAGCAGATGTTATGACTTGCTCAGTTATATTCTCCGGTAGTTTGATTACACCAAATTATATCTGTGTCTTCTTGTCTGCTGTACTCAGTAAGCTCCGTTTCTCTCTCTATTGCTCTCATCAGACTCGCGATAAGTAAGTGAGAGCTTTTGTACTGAAGGTACATAAAAAAAACAAAATTGTGTACATTGCCTGGAATACTTTTTATGTGCACAAAAATGGTCGCAAATATATTGATCCGCAGATCAATGCAATTAGGGACTCGGTGGACAAAACGATGACTTTATGATGCTTTTTACGGCGCTCACACATCATGTATGATATTTAACACTGTTTACGATGATTGTGCCGCCCTCAATATTTTGTGCCCGAATATATGAGGCAGTAAGTTAAACACCTTCCTCTTCATCAAAACTCTGAAGACGTTAAGACTTTTTGACTTGAACGAGGGCTATGTTCCAACGATGCCTTGTGAACACATGACGTACATACTTTTATCCTTCATGAAATGACCCATGTTTAACTCTTTAGATTAGATTAGATTAGATTAGATTCAAATGTATTGTCATTGCACAGCACAAGTACAGTACAGCGAAAAGAAGTTGGCATCTAACCAGAGTGCAAATGAGGCAGTAAAGTGCATAGTAATATACAGTGTACAGTGGTTAAATAGGATATAGAACAGTCTACTAGGTATAATATATAGGTGTATATACAGTATATTGACCCATGTTTAACTCTTACATGTTGATGTGAGCCCCTAGTGACCCCTATGAACCCCTAGTGACCCCTATGAACCCCTAGTGACCCCTATGAACCCCTAGTGACCCCTATGAACCCCTAGTGACCCCTATGAACCCCTAGTGACCCCTATGAACCCCTAGTGACCCCTGTGAACCCCTAGTGACCAAACATAGCATCGATAGGTGAGTTACATAAAGTTCACAAGACAACATCTTTTACACCAAACAGTGAATTACAATTGAAAATTAGAACAAAGGAAGGTGTAACATACGGACGATGCTACAAATAGCATGAGATGTGGACAGACGTTTGGTGATTCGAACTTCCTGGTTAACTCACACAGGAGGTCAAAGGTGACTTCCTGTTACCAACTTCCTGTCACAGAACATATTGAAAAAACGTTAATAAAATGCTAAACTAAACAACAGTAACAGAACAGATTGAATCATTCATTTTTAATGCACTCGAAAAAGCACTGCTGTCTTTGTAAATCTGAGTTTTAGTCTGTTGCATCGTACATGTACACCCGCCGACTATCATCATGGAAACATCCACGATATTCTTGAATGGGAAGAAAAAAAAAACGAACACGCTGGCATGTAGGAGGCCGGACCTTAAGGAGTAATGAACACATAACTCTGCTCTCTGCTGGGAGGGATGGAGTCAGCTGTTGTCATGGCAACAGCCTGCCTCCAACCGAACGGCATTGGCGAGACGTCGTCCTCCCCCCTGAACGAGTGCGTCGGTGCCGACTGTCCTGGCGTCGGAGGACAGGCTGTGCTGTGCTGTGAACTAATTGGTAATAATCCACGACTGGACCGCGGACAACACATCTAACATTTAAATAAATACAAATAATCAAGAGCATGTCTAACTCACTCTCTCTTTTTCTCTCTCTGTCTCTCTCTTTGGCTGTCTGTCTCTCTGTCTCTCTCTGTGGCTGTCTGTCTCTCTGTCTCTCTCTGTGGATGTCAGTCTGTCTCTCTCTGTCTCTCTCTGTGGATGTCAGTCTGTCAGTCTGTCTCTCTCTGTCGTTGTCTGTGGCTGTCTGCCTGTCAGTCTGTCTGTCTGTCAGTCTGTCTCTGTCGTTCACTCTCAGTGGCTGCCTGTCAGTCTGTCTCTGTGGATGTCAGCCTGTCTCTCTCTCTGTGGATGTCTGTCTCTCTGTCTCTCTCTGTGGATGTCTGTCTGTCAGCCTGTCTCTCTCTATCTCTCTCTGTGGATGTCTGTCTGTCAGCCTGTCTCTCTCTGTCTCTCTCTGTGGATGTCTGTCTCTCTGTCTCTCTCTGTGGATGTCTGTCTGTCAGTCTGTCTCTGTCGTTCTCTCTCAGTGGCTGTCTGTCTGTCTGTCAGTCAGTCTGTCTCTCTCTCTCTCTCTCTGTGTTTGTCTGTCTTTTTGTCTCTCCTCTCCTCTCTCTCTCTCCACCCCTCTCTCATTACTAATATCAGAGCATCAATGGGCTCCTCTCCCACCAACCCCCCCTCCCAGTTCATCCTGCCCATTAGCCACTTAATCATTTATTTTCCCTCAACTCCCGCCGCCATTCAAAGCGATGCGACGATCGATGCAAAGTTTGTCCGGCGGCGGGGGAACCTCGTCTCGTCGCCCGGCTCGCCGCTGAGGGGGGTCTGAGGAACGCTTCAGCCCACAGGGGCCTCCGGGTGAGAATTGTCACTTGCATCTGAGACGTCTCTTCTCATCTATCTGTCTGTCTGTCTGTCTGTCTGCCTGTCTGTCTGTCATCTATTATCTATCTATCGGTCTCGGTCTAGACAGGGGAGGGAGGGGGGTGGTGTGCGGTGGAGAGCTAGACTGATAGATCGGGAGATTAAAGTCGATGTTGCAGTGAGAGAGTTAGAGAGTTAGACGTCTCCCACCACTGACAACAGATCGGAGGGAGGGAGGGTATTGGTGTTCATCAGCCCATCTCTATGTCCAGATAAGATAAGATAAGATAAGATAAGATAAGATAAGATAAGATAAGATGAGATAAGATAAGATAAGGTAAGATAGAAATGTATTATTAAGGACATTCTTGTGCCAGAGGTTGCTCAAAAATACCATCGATGGAATAATACAATAAAATAACAAATGTACAAATATACAGTGAATAAGCCAAAGGAAAAAATATTCAGTAGGTAAGATATGCAGTCAGCAAAAACAAGTTGCCGACGGTATTGAGAAGGAGCAGTGAGAAAGTAATATTGCACATGAGGAATATTGCATATTGGTAATATTGCTCGGTAATATTGAGACGTCGACGTCTCCCATCCCATCCCGTCTGGCGCTCTGCTGCCCCCGGTGTCCAACATGGCGTCCAGCAGCAAGGACTTGACTGAATGCCCATGTGACCAGAAGTGGCCAGAGCACGTGGTCATCATCATCATCATCATCATCATCATCATCATCATCATCATCATCTGGAGGCGTTGATGCTGCGAGGTTCCAGAGAATAGGAGCAGGTGTGTGTGTGTGTGCGTGTGTGTGTGGGTGTTCCAAAGCACACACTGCAGTGTGTGGCCACTGGCATACTTGTGGCAAAGTGTGCATTCATGCATGCACACACCTTGCACACACACACACACACACACACACACACACACACACACACACAGAGAGAGCAGTCTGGCCACTTTAGCTTCTCAAAGATAGCAAACATCTAAAGCTCAATATGATGCATTCTCAAGATCCATTGCAAATCTGGACTGTAAGTTTGGAATCATCGGCATGTAGAATAGGAATAATGCCTGTATAATGATCTGTATCATAATGGACTTAATTGTGGGAAATTCAAGACCTCTTATTTATTTTTGAACAAGTAAAGGAAGCCCCACCTTTCGGCAGAGCATCAAAAAATTAGTTGATACTCATAATGTTCCTCTCCACGGAAATCTTTAGTAAAAGGCGAAAGATTTATACGATCTGAAGAGAAACGAGAGCGTACTGGAGAGGAGAGGACGGAACGGGACCAGCTTGTCCTGCCTACCACTCTCGGTGGAGGTTTAATATATGAACGGTGGATGACGGCATGTTTAATCCTAAATATCTAAATATGCGACAATAGATGGATAAATATAAATATACACTTCAACCGGTTGTAGATATAAATACTTTACGCAATGCACCATGGGTGTCTATTTGGATAGGGTTAGGCCCTATGTCTTTAGACTTGAACGTTTTATTTGTATATTTCCGACTTCGACAGGTCATTAACAATACTAGGTCCTTCTTGTGACATAATAAGTAACATGATTTAAGCATTAGGTGTCGTAGCAAAGAGTAAACGTGCAATATGTTTCCGCATGCGCAGTATGCCCACACACTGCCGTTGAGAAGGGGCTCCGGGCCCCTCCAGGGGCCGCCAGAGATCTCAGTGGGCGCGCACATACTGTATATCCTCGAGGTCAGTGATTTTCAACCACTGTGCCGCGGCACACTAGCTCCCAGCTACTGCTTGCTTCCAATCAGTTTCATTGTGAAAGTGCACATGGCAAACTAACCTCAAAGATAGCAAAGACATGTAAAGCTCAATATGATGCATCCATTGCAAGATCCATTGCAAAGCTGGACTGTAAGTTTGGAATCCATCGGCTAAAGTTTACAGGAATAATGCCTGTATAATGATCTGTATCATAATGGACTTAATTGTGGGAAATTCAAGACCTCTTATTTATTTTTGAACAAGTAAAGGAAGCCCCACCTTTCGGCAGAGCATCAAAAAATTAGTTGATACTCATAATGTTCCTCTCCACGGAAATCTTTAGTAAAAGGCGAAAGATTTATACGATCTGAAGAGAAACGAGAGCGTACTGGAGAGGAGAGGACGGAACGGGACCAGCTTGTCCTGCCTACCACTCTCGGTGGAGGTTTAATATATGAACGGTGGATGACGGCATGTTTAATCCTAAATATCTAAATATGCGACAATAGATGGATAAATATAAATATACACTTCAACCGGTTGTAGATATAAATACTTTACGCAATGCACCATGGGTGTCTATTTGGATAGGGTTAGGCCCTATGTCTTTAGACTTGAACGTTTTATTTGTATATTTCCGACTTCGACAGGTCATTAACAATACTAGGTCCTTCTTGTGACATAATAAGTAACATGATTTAAGCATTAGGTGTCGTAGCAAAGAGTAAACGTGCAATATGTTTCCGCATGCGCAGTATGCCCACACACTGCCGTTGAGAAGGGGCTCCGGGCCCCTCCAGGGGCCGCCAGAGATCTCAGTGGGCGCGCACATACTGTATATCCTCGAGGTCAGTGATTTTCAACCACTGTGCCGCGGCACACTAGCTCCCAGCTACTGCTTGCTTCCAATCAGTTTCATTGTGAAAGTGCACATGGCAAACTAACCTCAAAGATAGCAAAGACATGTAAAGCTCAATATGATGCATCCATTGCAAGATCCATTGCAAAGCTGGACTGTAAGTTTGGAATCCATCGGCTAAAGTTTACAGGAATAATGCCTGTATAATGATCTGTATCATAATGGACTTAATTGTGGGAAATTCAAGACCTCTTATTTCTTTTTGAACAAGTAAAGGAAGCCCCACCTTTCGGCAGAGCATCAAAAAATTAGTTGATACTCATAATGTTCCTCTCCACGGAAATCTTTAGTAAAAGGCGAAAGATTTATACGATCTGAAGAGAAACGAGAGCGTACTGGAGAGGAGAGGACGGAACGGGACCAGCTTGTCCTGCCTACCACTCTCGGTGGAGGTTTAATATATGAACGGTGGATGACGGCATGTTTAATCCTAAATATCTAAATATGCGACAATAGATGGATAAATATAAATATACACTTCAACCGGTTGTAGATATAAATACTTTACGCAATGCACCATGGTGTCTATTGGATAGGGTTAGGCCCTATGTTCTGAATCTCCCACCGATTCAATATTGAATTTCAATTCAACGCTCCAAAAAACAAAATGGCCGCATGCAAGGCTGGGGGGGAGACGGGGGGGGGGGAAGGGGGGATGTCTCCAATTCCCTTATCGATTCATCGAGGTCGACCGCCCCCCATGGGGAGGACACCGTCCAACAGACGGAGGGCGTGGGACGGGGTGGACGGGTTAAGTATATATACTGTACATTTATGATTCATTCGCGATAACATGCAGTCAGAGTAAAGAGCAGATCGCTATTGAAGCGACTGTGTTCCAGCGATCGCCCAGGAACACACTCGCTTCAATAGCAGACAGCATTAACAACGATTGCGTGACATTTTAAAACAAATCTGCTCATCTCAATGAAACCTTACACACACAGTGCATTAATATCCGTCGCGCGCACGTGAATCTACATCTTCTGTCTGAACGTGCGTCAGCATCCGTCACACGCGTCAACGCTCATCATCAGTCTAAAACAGCGCTCAAATACACATAATTGATGCATCGAAACTAGCAGAGGTATCATCTGAATAGCTCGGAGAGCTGTAAAGTTTGCGTGAGATCCATTCGCGACATAAAAAGTTTCAAGCTCACAGGCTAGAAGTCCAACATGAGGTTTAAAAAAAATCATGCTCAGCACCACATCACTCAGTGAAACCTATTATAAATCATGAGGCTATAGCACTGTATCTCTATATAGGAGACACCTTAAAATTTGCCTACCCCCCTGAGACCATCGAACGTAAAGAGAGCAAAAGCAAGGACCCGGTTGACGAGGCCAGTCATGCTACTGCTAGCTGGCAGTAATTAGTGCTCCATCAATAACGACAAAACACAACCGTCAGGCTGATGGAGAAGATTATGGTTGAGTATAAGTATCATAAGAGAGTTTGGGTAATTGCACGAATTGTAGATATGAAAGATAAGAGAATGATATGACTAGCCGTTAGTCGGAATAGAGAGAGATCGTGCAGAGGAGGTCAGGGCCGCGAAGGTCTCCATTCACCAAGGCGGCACAGGCACAAGTTCACGACAATACTGAAGGTAAGTCTCCTCGCCGTGCTGCCCTGGTACATAAAAGGAGCACACCCAATGTGCAATTCGTGATATGAGCGACGCCTGTGTTTGTACGACGACGACGACGACGGCGGCCCTGTGAGAAGGGTCGACTGGAGGCTGCGTTCCATATCTCTCTGACACGTACTTATTTATTTATGTATTTATGTATTTATTCTCCCACGGCCATGGCGAGCGGGAACGTCACACGTCGCCAATGGAAGTCGGCGGTGGAGCGCTGCAGGCGTCGGCGTCGTGCGACTGGAGGGGAGCCGCGGTGCCCACTCTCTCCGGGCCAACTCCGGCTGATCGATGTAGTTGTTAGCGGCGTGCGCTAACAAATAAGGGGCAAGGCGGGAGCACCTCTGAATCTATAACCGATTAGAGGACATTTTGTCAAGTAGTCAGACAAACGCTGCAAACTCGCAAACTTACCAAACGAGAGATCCGCCTCCCGGAATTTCCGTCGCATTGCCATTTGCTGTCCGCCCAAAGATGTCGTGAATGTTTCTCTGGCTTCACGGGCGAACAAAGAAGGCAAAGACGGCCATTAAATCGAGCGTTGTCCTTTATGATGCTCAACGTATCACAGGTGTGAAGGACACGTGTTCACCAGCGTTAAGGAGACAGCAAAGACAAAATAAGACGGAGGAAAGTGAGCTTGTGAGTCAAGTAAAGAGGAAAGTGGAACGGCAGGAAAAAAAAACGACAACGAGAACGAGAACGGGAAAAAAGAAAGCGTCCTTCCGAAAGATTAATGCCTCAATTTTCAAACGCGAGCGTGACGACGCTTTTCCCGCCCGGACCGTCGTCGGGAGGAATCCGCGGCTGTTAATCACGCGGGTAACAGCGTAGAGGGGTCCGTGGCACGACTTTGAGCTCTAAAGGCCTGAGTCATACTTAAAGATACTAAGACCCCCCCCCCCCCCCCCTTCACCCTCAAGGCGGCCTTTCGTGATGAAAGGGTTA
>PIJE02005782.1:0-5000 GCA_002895965.2 Coryphaenoides rupestris
GTGGTGAGTCTATGTTCTGTCAGCTGCTGTTGTGTTGTGTTGTGTTGTCACATCGTCCCTCGTGGCCGAGAGACACCGACTCTTCTGACTCTTCTGATCAATGAGAGATGAAGGGAAGGTGATGAGGAGAGGAGATGAAGGAAGAATAAAGACAGATGATTGAGGAAGAAGGGAGCATGAGAGGGAAGGAGAGAAGAAAGGAAATGAGACAAAACAAAAGAACTGGAGAGAGAGAGAGAGAGGTTGAGAGAGAGAGGCAGAGAGACAGGAACAGAGAGAGAGAGAGAGAGAGAGAGAGAGAGAGAGAGAGAGAGAGAGAGAGAGAAGAGTAAGAGGGAGAGAGAGAGAGAGAGAGAGAGAGTAGAGAGAGAGAGAGGTAAGTAGAGAGAGAGGAGAGACAGAGAGAGAGGTAGAGAGACAGACAGAGAGGTAGAGAGAGAGGTAGAGGAATAGCGTCTAAATGTCTGATGTTCAAAAGAACAGGAGGAGAGCAGGGTGGAGGTGGAGGAATGTGTTGATGTTAAGGAGGGTGGAGGGTGGAGGGTAGAGGGTGGAGGGTGAGGAGGGTAGAGGGAATGAGGGTGGAGGGTGAGGAGGGTAGAAGGTGGAGGGTGGAGGGTAGAGGGTGGAGGAATAGGCTGATGTTAAGGGCTATCGAGGCTATACTAGACTATAGATGGTGTAGGTTGAATAGAGGAGGTTTGAGTGAAGGAAGTGTGGAGGTGGAAGAGAGGTGGGTGGAGGATGGGTGGAGGTGGAGGAGGAGGAGGAGGAGGAGGAGCTGAATCCCAGGTCTCTGTGTCATGTTTGTGTCGCTGTTCCCTCGTTCCTCCAGTCCTATAATTATAGAGAGAGAGAGAGAGAGAGAGCTGGGTGGATGTCTGGGTCTCTCTCTCTCTCTCTCTCTCTGTTTATTCTAGTGTGGTTTAGTGCAGGTCGGCCAACTACCACCATCCAGGAATAGCAATGACTCCACCCTCCTCACCCTCCACCCACCTCACTTCCACCCTCCCCCACCCTCCCCACCCTCCTCACCCTCCTCACCCTCCACTCCTCCCCACCCTCCTCACCCCTCACCCTCCACCACCTCACCTCACCATCCTCACCCTCCTCCCCTCCTCACCATGTTGTAATGTAACGAAGGTACAAATACTTCGTTACTGTACTTAAGTAGAATTTTCACGTATCTGTACTTTACTTCGTTATTATATTTCTGGCAACTTTCACTTTTACTCTACACTACATTTCCTAAATAAAATGTATACTTTTACTCCGATACATTTCTCCTAAGCATCTTCGTTACTCGTTACTACAAAATAAAATTCATTAGAAATGTTTAAGACCGCAGGTTTGGCGAAATCACGCGCGAAACCAACCAGACGCCAAAGCGCACGCGTACTGCTGCGGGCGCACGCGCTTTACTTCCGCTCCCATGGTAACGCATGGCGCGGTTCACACTGCGTCCCTGTGCGCAATCTCATAGAAATACATTGAATATGCACAATATCTGCATCATATCAGTTAAATTAAGTTAAATCAAGTCATACATTTTGCATACAACCAAAACAACATTCTAATAATAATAATAATCATTATTATTATTTTTATTATTATTAACATTCTATATAGTTTAGATATTTGTTTTTAAATCACACTAAAGTGTGATCATAGCATCAATATCAATCAATTCCCGCGTCTGGTAACATGGGAGTGGAGCTGTGCGCAGCAGTGCGCGTGCAGCTTTGCCGCGTCTGGTGGGTTCAGTCCGCGCGCACGGAAAGCGTCCGTCCGCGTCTGGTGGGTTTCGTGCGTAAGAAGTCCCGGATGTCAGGATGTTCAGTAGATCAACGACTGATGCCACTTTTTTTTTACTTGTACTTTTACTTTTACTTCCAATACTTAAGTACATTTAATATCAGAAAATTACTTTGATACTTAAGTACAGTAAATATCAGATACTTTAAGACTTTTACTCAAGTACATTTCTAAAAGGTGACTAACTTTCTACCAAAGTCCATTTTCTGGTAAGATACTTGTACTTTACTCAAGTATCGCTTTCAAGTACCTTTATACAAGACTGCCTATCTCTATTGTTGTTATTCTACCTTAGTGATAGTGCTAGTGGTACAGACAGTCTTGTATAAAGTACTTGAAAGCGATACTTGAGTAGAAGTACAAGTATCTTACCAGAAAATGACTGGTAGAAGTTAGTCACCTTTTAGAAATGTACTTGAGTAAAAGTCTTAAAGTATCTGATATTTACTGTACTTAAGTATCAAAAGTAATTTTCTGATTTTAAATGTACTTAAGTATTGGAAGTAAAAGTACAAGTACAAGTAAAAAAAAAAAAGTGGCATCAGTCGTTGATTCTACTGACATGCGGGACTTCTTACGCACGAAACCCACCAGACGCGGACGGATGCTTTCGTGCGCGTGGACTGAACCCACCAGACGCGGACGGATGCTTTCGTGCGCGCGGACTGAACCCACCAGACGCGGACGGATGCTTTCGTGCGCGCGGACTGAACCCACCAGACGCGGACGGATGCTTTCGTGCGCGCGGACTGAACCCACCAGACGCGGACGGATGCTTTCGTGCGCGCGGACTGAACCCACCAGACGCGCAAAGCGCACGCGCACTGCTGCGCACGCGCACTCCCATGTTACCAGACGCGGGAATTGATTGATATTGATGCTATGATCACACTTTAGTGTGATTAAAACAAATATCTAAACTATATAGAATGTTAATAATAATAATAATAATAATAATAATAATAATAATAATAATATTATTATTATTAGAATGTTGTTTTGGTTGTATGCAAAATGTATGACTTGATTTAACTTAATTTAACTTAATATGATGCAGATATTGTGCATATTCAATGTATTTCTATGAGATTGCGCACAGAGACGCGAACCGCGCCATGCGTTACCATGGGAGCGGAAGTAAAGCGCGTGCGCCCGCAGCAGTGCGCGTGCGCTTTGCGCGTCTGGTTGGTTTCGCGCGTGATTTGCCAAACCTGCGGTCTTAACACATTTCTAATGATTTTATTTTGTAGTAACGAGTAACGAAGATGCTTAGGAGAAATGTATCGGAGTAAAAGTATACATTTTATTTAGGAAATGTAGTGTAGAGTAAAAGTGAAAGTTGCCAGAAATATAAATAACGAAGTAAAGTACAGATACGTGAAAATTCTACTTAAGTACAGTAACGAAGTATTTGTACTTCGTTACATTACAACACTGGTGAGGAGGGTGGAGGGTGAGGATGGTGAGGTGGGTGGGGAGGGAGGAGGGTGAGGAGGGTGGGGAGGGTGGAGGGTGAGGAGGGTGAGGAGGGTGGGGAGGGTGGAGGGTGGAAGGTGAGGTGGGTGGAGGGTGAGGAGGGTGGAGTCATTGCTATTCCTGGATGGTGGTAGTTGGCCGACCTGCACTAAACCACACTAGAATAAACAGAGAGAGAGAGAGAGAGAGAGACCCAGACATCCACCCAGCTCTCTCTCTCTCTGTCTCTCTCTCTCTCTCTCTCTATAATTATAGGACTGGAGGAACGAGGGAACAGCGACACAAACATGACACAGAGACCTGGGATTCAGCTCCTCCTCCTCCTCCTCCTCCTCCACCTCCACCCATCCTCCACCCACCTCTCTTCCACCTCCACACTTCCTTCACTCAAACCTCCTCTATTCAACCTACACCATCTATAGTCTAGTATAGCCTCGATAGCCCTTAACATCAGCCTATTCCTCCACCCTCTACCCTCCACCCTCCACCTTCTACCCTCCTCACCCTCCACCCTCATTCCCTCTACCCTCCTCACCCTCCACCCTCTACCCTCCACCCTCCACCCTCCTTAACATCAACACATTCCTCCACCTCCACCCTGCTCTCCTCCTGTTCTTTTGAACATCAGACATTTAGACGCTTTTAACCAAAGTTACGCTCCGTTTGTCTGAGGAAGTTCTTCTTTAAAAGAGAGACGACCCCCAAAAGAGAAGATCTCTCTCTCTCTCTCTACCTCTCTCTCTCTCTACCTCTCTCTCTCTCTCTCTCTCTCTCTCTCTCTCTCTCTCTCTCTCTCTCTCTCTCTCTCTCTCTCTCTCTCTCTCTCTCTCTCTCTCTCTCTCTCTCTCTGTCTCTCTCTCTCTCTCTCTCTCTCTCTCTCTCTCTCTCTCTCTCTCCAGTTCTTTTGTTTTGTCTCATTTCCTTTCTTCTCTCCTTCCCTCTCATGCTCCCTTCTTCCTCAATCATCTGTCTTTATTCTTCCTTCATCTCCTCTCCTCATCACCTTCCCTTCATCTCTCATTGATCAGAAGAGTCAGAAGAGTCGGTGTCTCTCGGCCACGAGGGACGATGTGACAACACAACACAACACAACAGCAGCTGACAGAACATAGACTCACCACGAGGGAGGAGGGAGGAAGGGAGAGAGAGATAGAGGAGGGAGGGAGGGAGGGACAGAGAGAGAGATAGAGGAGGGAGGGAGGGAGGGAGAGAGAGAGAGAGGGATAGAGGAAGGAGGGAGGGAGAGAGAGAGAGAGAGGGATAGAGGAGGGAGAGTGAGAGAGGAGGGTGGGAGATTTTTCTTGGCAAGTACCCTAATCCATACAGTAATATTATAAAGTATTATCACGGCCTCACGCCTGGCTGTGGTTATCTACTTATCACCACACACCACCACCCTCAGCACCATCCTCAGCACCACCCACGACTCCCCACCCACCCCGGACGCTGCCCTCTGAACTCTGAAAGATCAGAACGTGGACGTTATGAAAGGGAGAGAGAGGGGGAGAAAGGAGGAGAGAGGGGGAGAGAGGGGGAGAGCGCAGTAAGGAGGCGCGAGTCTTATTGGGGCCAACAGAGGGCATTGTTATCTGTAATATCCATTTAAATGTGGCGTATCAGATGTGGCAAACTACTGCCCTGCCCAACACACACACACACACACACACACACACACACACACACACACACACACACACACACACACACAC
>PIJE02005782.1:10000-17381 GCA_002895965.2 Coryphaenoides rupestris
GGTGACTATAATATCATGTCTATGAGGGTGGAGGTGACTGTAGTATCATGTCTATGAGGGTGGAGGTGACTATAATATCATGTCTATGAGGGTGGAGGTGACTGTAGTATCATGTCTATGAGGGTGGAGGTGACTATAATATCATGTCTATGAGGGTGGAGGTGACTATAATATCATGTCTATGAGGGTGGAGGTGACTGTAATATCATGTCTATGAGGGTGGAGGTGACTATAATATCATGTCTATGAGGGTGGAGGTGACTATAATATCATGTCTATGAGGGTGGAGGCGACTGTAATATCATGTCTATGAGGGTGGAGGTGACTATAATATCATGTCTATGAGGGTGGAGGTGACATTATGTGGAGATATAATCATAATTTGTGTGTCTAATGCTGCCAGACTCATAGCACCACAATGTCAACCAATAGCCTGCATCCCCCCTGACCCCTGACCCCTGACCTCAGGCGCCCCCAGGAGGCCAACGGGGAGGCGTTCGGCCCGACGGGGGCGCTGAACGCAGACTCGTACCCCAACTGGCTGCGCTTCCACATCGGGATCAACCGCTACGAGCTGTACGCCCGAAACGACCCCGTCGTCGATGCCTTGCTCAAGGACCTGGACTCCCAGAAGATCACTAGCGTTGGTGAGCTGAGGGTTGGGTGTTTAGGACATATATTCTATATTCTATATTCCATATTCTATATTCTATATTCTATATTCTATATTCTATATTCTATATTCTATATTCTATATTCTATATTCCATATTCTATATTCTATATTCCATATTCTATATTCCATATTCTATATTCTATATTCTATATTCTATATTCCATATTCTATATTCTATATTCTATATTCTATATTCCATATTCTATATTCTATATTCTATATTCCATATTCTATATTCTATATTCTATATTCTATATTCCATATTCTATATTCTATATTCTATATTCCATATTCTATATTCTATATTCTATATTCCATATTCTATATTCTATATTCTATATTCCATATTCTATATTCTATATTCTATATTCTATATTCCATATTCTATATTCTATATTCCATATTCTATATTCTATATTCCATATTCTATATTCTATATTCTATATTCTATATTCCATATTCTATATTCTATATTCTATATTCTATATTCTATATTCCATATTCTATATTCTATATTCTATATTCCATATTCTATATTCTATATTCTATATTCCATATTCTATATTCTATATTCTATATTCTATATTCCATATTCTATATTCTATATTCTATATTCCATATTCTATATTCTATATTCTATATTCTATATTCTATATTCTATATTCTGTATGATATGCTACGTCCCACTGAGCTGCAGGATCTATCGTCTGGTGAGCGCTGCTAATAAAGTTTATATTATGGACAGGATTATCTGGAGTCAATGAAGGATATCACACACACACACACACACACACACACTGTGAGGTGTGTGTGTGCCAATCATCCGATCAGAAAACCTCAGGATCCGGGTTCGATCCCGGGAGCGAGGGCGAGCGCTCTGCCTGCTCTGCCTGGGTTTCTCTGCCAATAAGAGAAGTTAATCTCAGGCCTGCAGCTCAGATGAAGTGGTTCTAGACTAGAGCCTCACGTAGCTCAGCACCGCGCCGCACGCTACGCACACTTCTGCCTTTCTGTCTCTATTCCTCTCTTTCTTTTTGTCTTTCTTTCTCTCTCCTCTCTCCTCCTCTCTGTCCTCTCTCTCTGTCCTCCTCTCTTCTGTCCTCCTCTCTGTCCTCCTCTCTCTCTGTCCTCCTCTCTGTCCTCCTCTCTCTGTCCTCCTCTCTGTCCTCCTCTCTCTCTCTGTCCCCCTCTCTGTCCTCCTCTCTGTCCTCCTCTCTCTCTGTCCTCCTCTCTGTCCTCCTCTCCTCTCTGTCCCCCTCTCTGTCCTCCTCTCTGTCCTCCTCTCTGTCCTCCTCTCTCTCTGTCCTCCTCTCTGTCCTCCTCTCTTCTGTCCTCTCTCTCTGTCCTCCTCTCTCTCTGTCCTCCTCTCTGTCCTCCTCTCTCTCTGTCCTCCTCTCTGTCCTCCTCTCTCTCTGTACTCCTCTCTGTCCTCCTCTCTCTCTCTGTCCCCCTCTCTGTCCTCCTCTCTGTCCTCCTCTCTGTCCTCCTCTCTCTCTGTCCTCCTCTCTGTCCTCCTCTCTCTCTGTCCTCCTCTCTGTACTCCTCTCTCTCTGTCCTCCTCTCTCTCTGTCCTCCTCTCTGTCCTCCTCTCTGTCCTCCTCTCTGTCCTCCTCAGCTGTCTTGGTGGACACCAGAGGACTCTCCAGCCTCTAAACTATTTAACCGCTCAATCAGGAAGACGATTCACATCAGACCGTTGAGTCCAAGTGATCTGTCTCTCTGCAGCGATATCACTCTCCCCCCTCCGTCTCCCCCCTCCGTCTCCCCCCTCCCCTCCCCTCCCCTCCCTCCCCTCACAGTCTATGCCTCTCTCTACTCCTTGACTCCCTCCCTCCCCCTCCTATCATATCACCCCCCCTCCCTTATCCCAGATCATCACCAGCAGCTGGGAGGGGTTACTCTTACTGGGAGGTGTTACTCTTACTGGGAGGGGTCACTCTTACTGGGAGGGGTTACTCTTACTGGGAGGGGTTATTCTTACTGGGAGGTGTCACTTTTGCTGGGAGGTGTTACTCTTACTGGGAGGGGTCACTCTTACTGGGAGGTGTTACTCTTACTGGGAGGGGTCACTCTTACTGGGAGGGGTTACTCTTACTGGGAGGTGTTACTCTTACTGGGAGGGGTCACTCTTACTGGGAGGGGTTACTCTTACTGGGAGGGGTTACTCTTACTGGGAGGTGTCACTTTTACTGGGAGGTGTTACTCTTACTGAGAGGGGTCACTCTTACTGGGAGGTGTTACTCTTACTGGGAGGGGTCACTCTTACTGGGAGGGGTTACTCTTACTGGGAGGTGTTACTCTTACTGGGAGGGGTCACTCTTACTGGGAGGGGTTACTCTTACTGGGAGGGGTTACTCTTACTGGGAGGTGTCACTTTTACTGGGAGGTGTTACTCTTACTGAGGAGGGGTCACTCTTACTGGGAGGTGTTACTCTTACTGGGAGGGGTCACTCTTACTGGGAGGGGTTACTCTTACTGGGAGGGGTTACCCTAGATCAGACAGTTGCCCCCCCCTGCACCCACCCCAACAAACACAGTTACATCATCCCTGCTCTCTAGACTGCACACACTCCACACACACACACACACACACACTCCACACTTAGACACACACACGCACACACACACACACACACTCCACACACACACACACACACACACACACACACACCACACTACACACACACACACACACTACACACACACACACACACACACACACACACACACACACACCACACACACACACACACACACACACACACACACACACACACACACCACACACACACACACACACACACACACACACACACAGACATTCACACACATACACACTTGCACACACTCGCTGGCCTCTCATGGGCTCTCACACAATATTGAACATTATGAATAAAATAAACATCACAGATGAAGATAGATAAATCACAGACAATGTACATGTGTATTTATATACAGCTAGTAAAGATGAATCCTCCTGTCTGTCTGTCTGTCTGTCTGTCTGCATGCTGGTATGTTCTCCGTATGCCTGTTGTGTTGTGTTGCTGCTAACGTGACCCCGTGACCCCCACGTGACGAGCTTTCTCTGGTGTCTCCTGACAGCCATGAAGTCTGGAGGAACGCAGCTGAAGCTGATCATGACCTTCCAGAACTACGGCCTGGCTCTGTTCAAACCCATGAAGTAAGCCCTTCTCCTCCTCCTCCACCTCCTCCTCCTCCTCCTCCTCCTCCACCTCCTCTTCCTCACGCTGGAACCACGTTAGGACACGCCCCTGCTGGCCCCGGCCAATCACACACCTTCCTCCCGCCTCCTCGGGAAAACCTTATTTTAGTGAGTTAGTTATTATCTGATGTTTTATTTTATTTTGTGTTGTATTCCGTTCTCTGAGGCCTTCGCTGAGTTGCATTGAAGGCTCGTTGGGAGGAAGACTCTGGTGACGTCTCTAGTCTTCTGTGTGTTTCTCTGAATCCTGAGTGTCGAGGACTGAACCGGTTTCACTGCTGCAACCTGATTGGATGCCTGCACTTAAACAGAGCCAGCGCTCTGATTGGCCGAACAGCCTCTTGAACCCTTGAATGCACCCTGGCTGAACCCAGAATCTCTCAAACCAGATCGCTGTCACTTTAAGACAAACAAACATGCTACCTAGTGTCCCAATACCCCCGGGTTAGCATGGTATTAGCATGGGGTTAGCATGGTATTAGCATGGGGTTAGCTAGCATGGGGTTAGCATGGTATTAGCATGGGGTTAGCATGGTATTAGCATGCTGGTGAGTGTGCATGGTGTCTGGATGAGGCCCCTCCTCCCTGGCTCCTAATCCCTCTGCGATTGGAGAGAGAGAGAGACAGAGAGAGAGAGAGAGAGAGAGAGAGGGAGAGAGAGAGAGAGAGAGGGAGAGAGAGAGGGGGGGCATGAGTGAAGGGAGGAAGGAAAGGAGAGAGAAAGGAAGGAAAGGAAACAGGTCAGCCAGGTTTCCTCTTCAAGTCACATTGACTAACTGTCAAATCCCTGCGGTGGTTTAATAAGAAGATAATAATTAGCTGATCATTGTTATTTGAATGGCAGCGCAATTAACCACCGAGATGTCGGCTGCTCACTGGACTCTTTTTGATTGTGTTTTATTATTTTATTTGTTGGATAATTTCATTGCTGTTGTTGTCGGCTACGGACAAAGAAGCTGAAGAGAGGAGATAAATGTAAAGTGGATTGAAAGAGTTTAACGAGAAAAACGTATAATTGAGTGAAAGAAAGGCTTACGAGAACGTACAATTTGTTGAAGGAAGAGACAGCAATGATATGCACTGTGGTACATAAAGATAAGAATAGAGCAGGTTTAGAGCATTCATAGTTACAAGGTTAATAGAACGAGTTTCATAATTGCTGGGTTGCTTGCATAATAGCTGAGATAATAACATATAATATAATATATATATACAGTATAACATATAATATAATATATATATACAGTATAACATATAATATATATATATACAGTGATATATATACAGTATAACATATAATATGATATATATACAGTATAACATATATATATATATACAGTATAACATATAATATGATATATATACAGTATAACATATAATATGATATATATACAGTATAACATATAATATGATATATATACAGTATAACATATAATATGATATATATACAGTATAACATATAATATGATATATATACAGTATAACATATAATATGATATATACAGTATAACATATAATATGATATATATACAGTATAACATATAATATATATATACAGTATAACATATAATATGATATATATACAGTATAACATATAATATGATATATATACAGTATAACATATAATATAATATATATACAGTATAACATATAATATAATATATATACAGTATAACATATAATATAATATATATACAGTATAACATATAATATGATATATATACAGTATAACATATAATATGATATATATACATTATAACATATAATATGATATATATACAGTATAACATATAATATGATATATATACAGTATAACATATAATATGATATATATATACAGTATAACATATAATATGATATATATACAGTATAACATATAATATAATATATATACAGTATAACATAATAATATATATACAGTATAACATATAATATAATATATATTATACAGTATAACATATAATATAATATATATATATACAGTATAACATATAATATATATACAGTATAACATATAATATAATATATATACAGTATAACATATAATATAATATATATACAGTATAACATATATAATATATATACAGTATAACATATAATATGATATATATACAGTATAACATATAATATGATATATATACAGTATAACATATAATATATATATACAGTATAACATATAATATGATATATATACAGTATAACATATAATATGATATATATACAGTATAACATATAATATATATATACAGTATAACATATAATATGATATATATACAGTATAACATATAATATGATATATATACAGTATAACATATAATATGATATATATATACAGTATAACATATATATAATATAATATATATATACAGTATAACATATAATATAATATATATACAGTATAACATATAATATGATATATATACAGTATAAATATCATATAATATGTTATATATACAGTATAACATATAATATGATATATATACAGTATAACATATAATATGATATATATACAGTATAACATATAATATGATATATATACAGTATAACATATAATATGATATATATACAGTATAACATATAATATGATATATATACAGTATAACATATAATATAATATATATACAGTATAACATATAATATGATATATATACAGTATAACATATAATATATATACAGTATAACATATAATATATATATATACAGTATAACATATAATATGATATATATACAGTATAACATATAATATAATATATATATACAGTATAACATATAATATATATATACAGTATAACATATAATATATATATATACAGTATAACATATAATATAATATATATATATACAGTATAACATATAATATAATATATATATACAGTATAACATATAATATATATATATACAGTATAACATATAATATATATATATACAGTATAACATATAATATGATATATATACAGTATAACATATAATATATATATATACAGTATAACATATAATATGATATATATACAGTATAACATATATGATATATATATACAGTATAACATATAATATGATATATATACAGTATAACATATAATATAATATATATACAGTATAACATATAATATGATATATATATACAGTATAACATATAATATGATATATATACAGTATAACATATAATATGATATATATACAGTATAACATATAATATGATATATATACAGTATAACATATAATATGATATATATATACAGTATAACATATAATATTATATATATACAGTATAACATATAATATGATATATATACAGTATAACATATAATATGATATATATACAGTATAACATATAATATGATATATATACAGTATAACATATAATATGATATATACACAGTATAACATATAATATGATATATATACAGTATAACATATAATATGATATATATACAGTATAACATATCATAATAGCTGAGATAAGAGTAGACGTGCCGTTCTAGT
>PIJE02005783.1:12322-17378 GCA_002895965.2 Coryphaenoides rupestris
GCCACGAGGGACCGCGTTACGGAGTGTGTGTGTGTGTGTGTGTGTGTGTGTGTGTGTGTGTGTGTGTGTGTGTGTGTGTGTGTGTGTGTGTGTGTGTGTGTGTTGGCTGGCTACACGCTACCACTATTGTTTTGGTGGGTTTCTTTTTTTCCTTCTGGAACCAAGACTCTCCGAGCTGGCAAGTTTCAGGGCCGCGCATAATTAGCGGAAATGTATTAAATTCAGCAACTAAAACAAACTGCTAAGTTCACGTTTCCAAACACGGGAAATGTATCCTCTCGTTAATTGAGCGCGGTTCGCCTGGGGCTTTGTCGACGCTACGCTACGCTACGCTACGCTAAGCTTACTAGCTATGCTACGCAATGTGTGTTGGTGTGTGGCTCATTGTTGGTGTTGTGTTGCGTTGCATTGTGTGTTGAGTTACGTTGTGTGTTGCGTTGCGTTGTGTTTCATTGTGTGTTGTGTTGGGTTGTGTTTTGCGTTGTGTGTTGCGTTGCATTGTGTGTTGAGTTATGTTGTGTGTTGCGCTGCGTTGTGTGTTGTGTTACATTGTGTGCTGCGTTGTGTCTTGTGTGTGCGCGCGTGTGTGTGTTTGTGTGTATGTTCTACAGGTGACTGTTCTCAGTCTGCTCAGAAAAAAATAAATCAACAGGCAAGTCAGCCTAGTCCTCTGATCTTCTCTCGTGGCCTCAAGAGATTTGGTGGCTGGTGTGAGTCTATTTATGTATTTGTGTGCGTGTGTGTGTGTGTGTGTGTGTGAGTGAGAGAGGTAGAGAGACAGGGAGAGAGAGAGAGAGAGAGAGGGAGCGAGAGAGTGTGAAAAAGACAGCGGAAGAGAGTGCACCGTGTGTGTGTGTGTGCACGCGTGTGCGCGCATACATGCGTGTGTTTGCATGTATGTGCGTGCACATGTGTGTATTTGTCTGTGTGTGTGTGTGTGTGCATGTGTGTGCACATGCATGTGCGTGTGGTGTGTGTGTGTCATGTGTGTGTGTGCATGTGTGTGTGTGTGCATGTGTGTGTGTGTGTGCGTGCTCACTTCCTGCGTGTGAGGTTGAAAGGGTGGAGAGCAAGGGGGCAACTCCCCCCCCGTCAGGGCAAGCCTCTCATTGGCTCCCTTCTCGCGTCCACAAAACGACGCCGTTGGCTGCCGGGCCTGGCAGTCAGCGTGCTGGGGAGCAGGTAGGGGAGGGTCTTGGCTAGGCTCTGTTGCTAGGTTACAGGTATACCCAATAGATGTGGAGATTGGGAGATAGAGTAGAGATAAGGACGAGGATGGGCGTGGAGCCTGGGAGTCTGTGGCTGGCTGTGCTTGCGCATGCGGGCACATGTGAATGTGGCAGGACAAGATCCGCACGTGTGTGTGTGTGTGTGTGTGCACGTCTGTGTGTGTGTGTGTGTGTGTGTGTATGTGTGCGTGTGCGTGTGTGTATCACTGTTCACAACGCCAACCGAAAGGTTATCCACAGACACACACACACACACACACACACACACACACACACACACACACAGACACACATGCTAACGTGGAAGACACTTTTTCTTTTTCATTTTGAATTTCCGTCCGTGATCTATCACAACACCATCACTGTCGCTGGTTGACATCCAACATCTTCATCTTGTGTTTCATTTTATTTCGACATGTGTTGAGATATGATTTCGCGCCCGTGGGTTCGTGACAAACCCTCCGCTGTTGTGTCTCAACGCTAATGGATTCAGGCTTTTTTTTTTGACGGCGCTACGGATTCATTATTAATGTTGTGATTGGCCAGGAGATCCCGGGCCAATTGTGGGGGGATTGTGATCAATTAGCGACGCCGGCGTATTAATCACAGACTGCTTCGGAACGAACACTGTTGTTTATGGGAACGGCTGATCGGTGGCAATCATAGAACGGTCAGTCGCCGCTAATCGAGGTCATTCATCAGCTCGGTAGCGTATGCATGCGCACACACACACACACACACGCGCGCGCACACACACACGTGCACACACACACACACACAACATGCACAAGCTGATCAATTTCTGGGCAGGGCAAGTAAGAGCGATTGATGGGCTCTTGGCTGGTATTATTTATTCGTTATGACGCATCACTCGGGTGTGTGTGTGTGTGTGTGTGTGTGTGTGTGTGTGTGTGTGTGTGTGTGTCGTTGTGTGTGTGTGTGTGTGTGTGTGTGTGTGTGTGTGTGTGTGTGTATGACTCTTCTAGTGACCCCTTACCAGTCTATTTAACTATAGTCAATCCTGTCATTTGGAAAATATTGGTTTGCTGGCAACCTGCTCAAATCATATCTCCCAGATGGAAGGAAGGAAGGCAGGAAGGCAGGAAGGAACTAAGGGAGAAAAGGGGGGAAAAGGAGCGAGATAGCAAGCGGGTGAGAGCCGGGCGATTCTGGGAGACAGACTGACAGGCGTTCCGGAGTGTTCTAAACGTTATAAACACGTTATTTCTTCCGGAAAACATCGGGAGGGGTTGCGCTGACATGACGACTGCAGACTCACGCTTCACGTTAACGCCTGTCAAACTGACAGAGGGTTTCTTTTTGGGAGACAAAAAGAGACATTCCTGGGAGAGTTGGGCCGTCTACCGTCTCTCGGGAACGCCGGCCAGGTCAGGAACGTCTGGCCGTCTTGAGGAGGAGTCCGGAGTCGGAATTCCTGGAGAGAAAGATAAGCAGAGAGAGCAAGAGACAGATACAGACAGAGAGGAGAGAGAGAGAGAGATAGAAAGATAGAGAGACACAGGAAAGAGATGGACAAAGATAAAGGAAGAGAGAGAGAGGGGGGGAGAAAGGGAGGGACAGAGAGGGATTCAAGATTCAAGAACTTTACTCCAGATAACTTGAATTTCGAGGGATCTGAAGCAGAATATTTACAATTTTTACAGGAAGAAACGAGAGGGAGGGAGAGAGGGAGAGAGAGAGAGGGAGAGAGGCGAGAGAGAGAGGGAGAGAGACAGTGAGGAGGAGGGAGAGAGGGTGAGAGTGGGTGAGCAGGACCTTTGCTGCATTCCAGTTCTGAGTAACTGATGTCTGGCCGGCCTCCTATCTCCGGACGTCTGACTCTGTACTGCAAATGGTTTATTCACTGGACTACTAACACAACTCTCTCTCACTCTCTCTCTCTCTCTCTCTCTCTCTCTCTCTCTCTCTCTCTCTCTCTCTCTCTCTCTCTCTCTCTCTCTCTCTCTCTCTCATGAATCATTCCTTGTTTAACCACCAGATATTTTTTTCCCTCCCGGTGACATCTCGACTTCCGAGCTGAACTTTAAACCACAGTTAACCACTCCCACTCCCACTCTCTCTCTCTCTCTCTCGCTCTTGCTCTCTCTCTCCCTCTCTCTCTCTCCTAGACAGGGTGAGTGATAGGTTTTTTTGTAGACCATTTAAGCCTGGCAGTCTGTCTCTCTGTCTGTCTGTCTGTCTGTCTGTCTCTCTCCCCCATCGCATATCAGACTCTCAGCGACTGGGTCAACACACCACACACACACACACACACCACACACACACACACACACACACACACACACACACCACACACACACACACACACACACACACACACACACACACACACAGTCTTGTCAGATTAACTGCATTTGGCTACTGCTGCTGTTATCCCCGGATCCACTCGGACACGCGTGTGCTCAGAGAACACAGCCGTGTTCTCCCTTTAACTGCTTTATACCGCCGCCATTTTTATTCTCCTACACCTGTGCACACACACACACACACACACACGCATACACACACACAGAAACACACACACGCACATGCACACACACACACACACACACACCACACACACATACACACACACACACCTACACGTACACACGCATGCACGCATACACACACATGCACACGCACATATGCACATACACACACACACACACACACACCGGCAGGGAGGGAGGCTGTCTCAGCCACTTAGCGTTATGAGATGGGGTGAGAGGGAGGGTGGGTGGGGGGGGAGGGGAGAGGAGGGAGGGGGGAGGGAGGGGGGAAGAGGGAGAGGTGGATGGGAAATGAAAAGAAGGAGGGGGGAGAGAAAGAGAGAGGAGAAGAGGGAGGAGAAGGAGGAGTAGGGGGAGGAGGGGGGAGGGGGAGGGGAGGGGAGGAGGGGGAGGAGGGGGGAGGGGGAGGGTGAGAGAGAAGAGGAGAGAGAAGGGAGAGAGAGAGAGAGAGAGAGAGAGAGAGAGAGAGAGAGAGAAAACCACATGAAAAGTGCCAGCGTGCACGGAGGAGGAGAGGGAACAGGAGGACGCTTGTAGGGGTGGGTGGGGGAGATGGGGGGAGAGAGAGAGAGAGAGAGGGGGAGAGAGAGAGAGGAGAGGGGAGAGGGAGGGGAGAGAGAGAAGAGAGGAGAGAGAGAGAGAGAGAGAGAGAGAGAGAGAGAGAGAGAGAGAGAGAGAGAGAGAGGGGAGAGAGAGAAAGAGGGAGAGAGAGAGAGAGAGGAGAGAGAGAGAGAGAGAGAGAGGAGAGAGAGAGAGAGAGAGAGAGAGGGGGGAGAGAGAGAGGTGGGGGGAGAGAGAGAGAGAGAGAGAGCGGTGGAAGGCTATCTCAGAGAGGGAGACTCTGACAGAACTGCAGACTCTAAGGTGTATGTGTGTGTGTGTGTGATATGTGTGTGTGTGTGTGCGCTGGTGTGTGTGTGCGTGCGTGTGTGTGTGTGGAGGAGAGAGTGAGAGAGGAGAGAGAGGAGGAGGAGGAGGAGAGGAGGGGAGGAGGAGGAGGAGGAAGGGTCCCGGGACACTCGTTCATTCATTCATTCGTCAAGCCGTGAGTCAACGACCCAGAGAGTCGTAACGGCGCTGGGGGGGAGGAGGGGGGCGTTTCAGCAGGGGGAGATGTTCCTGGAACCCTGGTCCGTCTGTTTGTTCCGTCTCTCCCCGTTTTCCACAGCTCCCCCGTTTGTGTGTATGTGTGTTGCTCAGAGAGCTCAGTTCATCTGTCCGGGCCGTCCAGACCTCCACCTGACAGACCCCAAATGACCCTGCTGCGCTAGTGTGTGTGTGTGTGTGTGTGTGTGTGTGTGTGTGTGTGTGTGT
>PIJE02005784.1:5811-13311 GCA_002895965.2 Coryphaenoides rupestris
TGAAGTATGCACGGGAGCAGAGGCACGGGTAGGAACAGCCACAGCCAGCACTGAAGAGAGACCATGGGGAAAAGCCAAGAGGGGAACCACAGGGGAGCTTCAGTAGGCGGTGAGTCATAGATGCAGGGCAGAGAGAGAGAGATTGAGAGAGAGAGAGGAGATGAGAGAGGAGGGCAGAGGGTAGCGTGGAATGGGAGACACAAGTAGAGCAGCTCAAGCATTGAGATAAGGGGGAGGGACTAGGAGTGAGGGAGAGCAACAAGAAAAGACAAACCACTATTCTAATCGTCACGGAATCAGAGACGACAACGGGCTCTGTGTAATGGCCCAGCCAATCACCGGCAAGCTAGATTTAGAGTTTGTCCTGTGAAGGAGCCAACGTCGTTCTCGAGTAGTGAAACATGACAGAAAACGTTGAAGCAACTCGGTCCTGGGGTTTGGCTGGCAGACTGATCTATATGGCATTTCTCTGGGTGGACACTGCACTTGTGATGTCTAAAGCGAGATTCTGAAAAACGGCTTGTATCGCAAATCACACTCACGCCGTCGGTAAAGAAGGAGCCTTGTAAACAGAAACAGGTTAGTGTGTGGGTGTTGTGTGTGTTGCGGTGTGTGTGGTGTGTGTGTGTGTGTGTTTGGTGTCTGGCTTTAATGACCCTCATGCGCCAGTAGAAGTGTGGGGGTGCGGGCTGGCATACTCGTGCGGTCAGCATCAGCACACACCGTCACACACACACAACCACTAAGGGAGAGCGCGTAGCTGTCTATTAGCGACCACTCTCGCGGGTTTCATTTAAATGTTAAATGTTGTAGCAATAAAGCTGCATTTTCACCACCATCCTGCTGGTGCCCCAGAAAAGTTTAAATGTTCTGGACGTTGTAGCGCGCCGTGCTACAGTGTATAAAAAGCATTACAGTGTAAAGAATAAAAGTACGTTTTGTTAAAAAAATACCGTTTGTAAAGGAATTAAGAGGCGAGTTCAAAGGAAGTCAAGAGAATGTCAGCATATTGGGGCTTGCTTAACATTGTGTTTGTAGCAGAGCAGGTCCTGTCAGATCCAGGCGAGCTACCTTAAGAGAAATATCTTTTTCAGCTAATATAATTCATTTCAAAATGATATATGTGTATGCTTAATAATAAGTTATTACAAAAAGATATTTATTGTAAAACTATTTTTTCGATTTCTATTTATCATCATATAACATCAACACGCTATCTGGAGCTGGAACTGCAGCTGTGGTTTCCAGCGACTGTAGCTCCACCCGCAGGGCTGCTGATCCTGCGTGGTTGTCTCTTTGCTGAGAAGCCCGGGGCCGATGATGTTTAAGAAGCGAAGCTTTAAAAGAGCTCACTGTGATGGACGGGCGGCCGACTCGCTTTCGTGTGGGCAGGCGTTCCGGCTGTCCTTGACGCCAAAAGCAAAACCTCTTGTCTTGCCCTATACGCAAATCAATATCATCTTGCGGCAACATAACCGAAGCTAGCTTTCACGACGAATAAATACACATTAAAACCGTGTGTGTCGCGATCGCTCTTTCATTTATACAGAAACGGAACGAGCAGAACCGGCGGGGCGGTGAAACGAGACAGACGGCAGCAGCTGGCTCGGAGGGAATCGCTTTGATTTGCTTTTGTTTCGGGGCGCCGGGCGTTGGAGAGCCGAGCGCCCCCCCCCCTGAGTCACGCGAGTGCTGACAGATGTTGAGGAGCCCCCCCCTCCCCCCCCCCCCCCGCCTGGAAGCCCCCCCCTCTGCTGGGAGGAGCCCCCCCTCGCTGGAGAGCCCTCCCTCTCGCTGGGAGGGGCCACGGCCGCGGATCTCATGTCACACGTGTAATATCCAGACAAAATGGCCCCTTACATTAAAACACACACACTACAACATCAATACGAACATGATATTATATGAGAGACAATAAAGTGGTTAAAACGAAAGTGTATGGGCCTATGAGATTAACGAATTCGGTCAAGTTGATTTTATAATCTATTTGTTTTGTTTATTGTCCTGAGTACATGTGTTTTGTGTGTATGATACCACAATCCCATTTGTATTGTGCCGTGTCTGCAACTTCAGATCACGGTCGAGAATTTTTCTATTCAAAGGCCCTATTTTAGCGTCATATTGTCTTTCCTCTCTACTCAGATGTCTAGCATGCCATGGTCATGTCTATGTTTTCTGCTATTACTGGTACTTGCCCTCACTTGTGGCATCTAGTGCATAAAACACTTTGTGTATATCGCCACACAGAGTGCAACTCTGCCTCGCAAGAGAACCCCCCACCTCGAGCAACATTCCACACCCAAGATGCATCCCCTATGTCTTCTGATGGCGTCACCCGTGCCACGCATAGCTCAGATGACGCCCATCGCATGCCTGTCTCTTCTTATGCAAATCAATCTAATATAAATATAAATGTAGTGTGTATCTTGCTTTATGCTCTTACATGTTGACCGTCTTGTCAATCTCCTCCAGCTCCGTCATTATTTTGTCTCCCTAATACGCCGTCGTAATACTGTTACTGTTACATAAATTGCACATTGGACAGGTTTTTGTTTTTACATTTGTTTTTCAAGCTGCAGCAAAATGATTTCCTTTCATGTTCGTGACCACTGCTCTCCCTCAAATGGGTTGGTGCTTCCTGAGCAATTATGAGTTTTTATTCCTACTGATGCACCAGGTGTGACTCATACCAGAGATGGAGATGAGCATGAAAATTCTAAAACATCCCAATTTATTTTGGCTTGACCTGATGAGCATGAATGTGTGAATCATAATATGATTAGTGGATTTGTAGTGTGTTGACTTTGTAGCATGCGCTCGCGTGTGTGTGGTGTGTGTGGTGTGCTGTCTCGGAGCTTCAGCCCGTTACTGAGATCAGTTTCAACAGTATTTTTGTGGGCAATCTTTTTTCATGTTCTCAGAGTATACCATTCGCCGTGCCTCCGTACGCCCCTCGCTCATCCCCTCCATCTCCCATGCACTAGATCAACCCCCTCACCTCCCTCCCCACGCACACACTCGTCTCCAACTTAGAGGGAACGCTTGGGTGGTGCTGCAGTGTGTGTGTGTGTGTGTGTGTGCGTGTGTGTGTGTGTGTGTGTGTGTGTGTGTGTGTTTGTACCTCTTTGTGTGTGTGTGTGTGTGTGTGTGTGTGGATATAGCTTTGCGTGTGTGTGTGTGTGTGTTTGTTTGTGTTCTGTGTGTGTGTGTGTGTGTGGTATTTTTGTGCGTGTGTGTGTGTGTTTGTACCTCTTTGTGTGTGCGTGTGTGTGTGTGGATATATCTTTGTGTGTGCGTGACCACGGCGAGAACCGGATTGTTAAAGGAGAATGAAGTGAATGCGTTTATTACAATCTGATAATGAAAAGGAGCAACGTTTGCTGTCGGTGTGGCTAAAGGGGACAGGACAGTGTGTTTGACTCTGCTGCTGAAAGTTCACAACCAACCTGTCTGTCTGCTGCTGTATCTGAATTAACTGCAAGTTGCTTTGGGTAAGAGAAAACAGTAGTAAAAGAGAAAAAGATTTTTCTAATCCTTTTTGCAGCTCTCGGCAACTCCTGAGGAGGTGCGCGACAGTAGAACACACATACAAACACAAAACCACACAGAAGAAACACAAGAAAAGTATTAGTTTTGTATTGGTGGCTCATGCGCGTTCTACTACAGCACGACCACTACTACACAGTAGCACCACCATCACTTGCATACACTCCTTGAAGTACGGTCGGATTAATGCGTTCTTACTCAGTTCCGTTGTGGTGCAGGCTGGGCGTGTGTCTATACGCATATGTATGGAAAATTCTAACAAACTAATTAAATTCACCCTTGGAAGACAAGACATCAACCAGGAAGTAAAGCAGTCAACATTTATATACATATATTTATATATATGTATATATAATATAAGAATGTCATACATATATATACAGTATATAATTATCTAATTATATATATATATATATACTGTGTATATACTGTATATATATAATTATATATTTAGATATTATATCCACACATGCAAACCACAACAAAAAGGCGTGGATGTAAGATGCCGGCTGTGTGAGCGTTGGTTGTTGTCAGCCGTGAGTTCAGAGTGAGGACATCTTTAATGCACGGGGAGCCTGGAGTGAACCTGGGGCTCCGTTCATTCAATTCAACACAACCTTGTCCTGGCTGAGGCCGGCTTGTTTTCCTCCAGAAAGCCTTCCTTTTTTTTTAAAGGTCACCGTGCGGCAAAACACAATATTTGATCAGTTTGTCCGATAGCGACAGGGATGGGGGAAATGCAGTGTGTGTGTCATTTTATCGCGGTCCTGCAGGGTGCCGTGCGGTCTATTGGAAACGCAGTCGACACATCGTTCAGATCAGGTCTCAGGCCGTGTCCACACGTTGCCGACTAAATGCATGGTTGTTTCAGGTCATGGCTCATTTGGCCGACCGTTCGATGTCTCGGTGTGTGTCATTTTATCGCGGTCCTGCAGGGTGCCGTGCGGTCTATTGGAAACGCAGTACACCGTAAGTACTAAAGTACGTCAACGGTATACCGACTTGCAGTTGTTTGAGAGCACACGCCTTTAGTTGTCAAAAGAAACATCTCCAGAATTGCTACAACCAAAATTGTAATAGTTTTTTTTACAACTTTACCAATAAGCCCTAATAGAGAGCGTGATAAAAAAAGTACTTTCCTATAGTTTCCTAGACTTTATTCCTCCTCTCCGTCCTTATGACCCCGTTCCAAAAAGTCCTTCACTTGTTTATTTATTTATACTATTTATTCTATTTAAAGCCGTGAAAAAATATTGGGATTATGCAAGCACAAGTATAATGCCCCGGTGTAAACCGCCTACTCTGAGCTGGGAGATGCCGGACGCACACGTCTGTTACACAACAGACCCCAGGTCCTCTCTCCCCAGAGACGACCTCTGGGCTCGCATCAGTGAAACTCCACGAGGTTATACAAAATGGGACTCAAACTTGCGCACACGGCGGACAGGCAATCGCGTGTGATGCTTGTGTTGTTGTTGTTGTGTTATGTGATAAGATATGCAATTCTACAAACACCTCTTTTTCGATTTCCGCAGCAGAAGCGACGACAAAACACGAGACGGAAACTTAAAGTGGTGATCTCGAAGATTTCCGTTTCGTGTTCCACAGCAGACAAAAGCGACGACAAAACACGAGATGGAAACTTAAAGTGGTGATCTCGAAGATTTCCGTTTCGCGCACTCCTTTGAGAGCTGAAACGCAACTTAATGGTTGTGGACATGTTGATCCCAACAGACAAGGATGTCGACTAAAGGGTCGATCCATGCTGTCAGAAGTGCGGAAGCAATCACTGCTGGATGAGTGCGCAAAGATTTTAATGTGCAAAGCTGTTGCTGTTGTGCGGAAAGGGTTAACTCGCCACCCTGGTCCGTGAATCAAGAAGAGACAACTCGCAAAGACACAGGTGTCTCACTGCAGTGGCCGTGAGGCTCAGGTCGAACCGTTTTGTGTCATGATACTCTTCGGGCGAGAAAGATGAGTAGACTTCTACAGAGCAGGTCTTATTTAAGGGAGAAACTCTTTGAAGATACCATCTTGAACTCTGGCAGCTGCGTGTACCACTTCGCTTGTGATATTGCTGCGGTGTGCTTAGCAAGTGACGAATAGGGAGGAAAAGACTAGACATATGCTATTTGCAGGCAAGTATTGTTTGAAAACTCTCGGCAGCCCTTAAGAGAAATGGCCCTGCAGGAGTTATGATACCGTGTCCCTTCCAGACAATCAGACTTAATGACTAAACGCTCAGTCGCTTTAAGAATGTAAAAGCTATCTGCATAGGCAACCACCGCACACACTCGGCCGCCACTAAAAAAAACAATTGCGTAACCCGCTGGGGCACTACTGCAGGCCTTGGGATGCATCTTCTCGGTCTGATATCAGAGTATTGACAGTAAAAGCGGTTAGAGTTCACGGGCTGGGGCCACATGATCTGGTTACTGTCGGCAAGTGTGGCACCTACATACTATCCTGACACGGCATCCTGTAGACCCAACACGCATAATTGCTAGCGTCACTCACGATGGCCATCACCTTGCAACCACCTACACACCCTCATCCAAAACCATCCTTCTCCTCCAGCACCACCACCACCACCACCTCCACCACCACCAGCACCAGCACCGCCACACCATCGCAGACAAGGTCAAGGGGAATACAGCGAGCTGTGGTAGAACACGCCGGCAGAACACAACAGGAGTGGCAGAGCAGATTACAGACCAGTGTGATGCCGGCCACACCACACCACTACAGGCTGATACACACTGCAGCGGGTGACGGAAGAAGAAAAATAATAAAGTATCATTCAAAGTATTCAAAGACATTTCTCCTCCCAGTACTTTCTGTCATTTCTATGTTCCATGTTATGCACCAGTTCACAAAAGCACATTCGTTGTCTGTGAAAACCACTTGGAAATTAACCTGATTCTGATTCTGATCCAAGTCTTCGATTGTTTTGATTGATGCGTGTTGATTCATTTGCATTTTCGTTTAGGTGTCACATTATTGATGGTTTGTTAAATGTATTTATTTAAAATATGTGATCTAAAAAGATATATATTTCTGGCAGTGGCCCCATCCGATGACCAGGACACGTGTCCATGTTGTTTTTATGCCTTGGCAGAGCAAAAATGTTGTTTTTTTTGTTTGTTTGTTGTAAAAATGGAGTACTTCTAACACAGTCGCGGAACACACAGACCGGCGCTTAACAGGTGGAAATTGGCCACTCGCTGCGGTAATTCCTCTGCCGATAGTTTGAGTGGAGTGGAGTGAAACCACCGGGAATAAGTCGGCTCCCTGCTCAGTAATGGCGGACCGCTCTGACGTCGCCGCTGACAGTGGGGATGAACTGGAGGTTCATTCTGTTGTCCACTGTGTGCCTGCCTGCATTCAGCACTAGGGTGGTGGTGGTGGTGGTGGTGGTGCTCACACAAGAGGTGGGGGTGGCTCTGATGAATCAACAGCTCAGGATCGTCCGCCACACCTCCACCAGGAGGGAGCATGTCATGTGAATAGTAGGCTGGCGGACTCTCTCTCTCTCTCTCTCTCTCTCTCTCTCTCTCTCTCTCTCTTTGTATCTCGTCTCCTCTCTTTCTCTCTCTCTCTCTCTCTCTTTCTCTTGTCTGTCTTTCTCTCTCTCTCCTCTCTCTTGTCTGTTCTCTCTCTCTCTTCTCTCTCTGCTCCGTCTCTGTCTGTGGCTCTCTCTCTCTCTCTCTCTCTCTCTCTCTCTCTCTCTTCCTATCTTAACATTGCATGATATTGCGCTCGACCCCTTGTCCTTGGTTCATGTGGTTGATGTTGTAATGTGTATAGTTATATATTATATTGATTACTGTATTTGTTGTGTGATTGATGTGTGTGTATGTGTGTATTGTGTGTGTGTGATGCATGCGTGTGTGTGTGTGTGTGTGCACATGTGTGTGTGTGTGTGTGTGTGTGTGTGTGTGTGTGTGTGTGTGT
>PIJE02005787.1:15000-17358 GCA_002895965.2 Coryphaenoides rupestris
GCCATCTCTGAGTGAGAGGTGACCCCCGATTGGGTAGCACACAGACACAGCTACTCGTCACCTCAAACAGCCCGAGTGTCACGATGATGATGATGATGATGATGATTGGATCGAAGGGGGCGGGGCGGGGGGCGGGGCGGGGCGTGGCCGCTGGCGACGACAGACCACACGGGCGTGAGACAGACAGACCTCCTGCCAGCTGAGCTCCCGATACCCTCTCCGCTGTCTGCCCGTCCCTCCGTTACCATTTGACGAACCCGGACACAAAACCAACAACGCATTAATCCATCCATTCGGCCCTCTATCCATTCATCCACCGCCCCCATTGATATACAGTATGTCCATTCATAAAGCCCCCCACCCACCCCTCCCCTCCCCAGCCGTGCAGTAACATCAGACCCCACACATGATTTGGTCTGCAGGTGTTCAACGATAACACCGGTTTTAAACGTCCCTATTTGCGATGTAGGTATTGTGTGTGGGTGTGTGTGTGTGTGTGTGTGTGTGTGTGTGTGTGTGTGTGTGTGTGTGTGTGCGTCTCAGGGGCACAGCTCAGCATTATACGCAAAATGTCCCCACAAGGCCGCTTGCCACAATGCTACATGCGTGGCTTTATTTCGTGGCTCCTCCAAGGACACGGTGACACGGAGCAGATTGTTACCAGCTAGCATGCTGAGTGTGTGTGTGTGTTGGTGGCTGACTCGTCAATTAGTCAACGCACCGCAGGCTTGTAGCCCCACCCCCTACCCCAGACTCTAACTGGGCCAGGTGACGCCAATTAAGCCACCAAACACACACACACACACGCCCACAATCATTTTTGGGACAATGAAGACCTACTTTAACTTGTACTGTGAAATAATGTTAAGAAATGGTCGGGGTTTGTTTTCCATGACTTGGAAACTCTCACCGAAAGCCAACGCAAGAATCTGTAACTTCACCAAACACTTCTTTCGTTGCCCTTCGGAGAGCAGAGGTAACGCATATCCATTCGTCTACAGATTCCGGAATATTTGGAATGCGGGAAATGATTTACAATTACGGAGGGGAAATATTTGACTCAATGCATCGCCTACCTCTCGGGAGTGTGTTCGATTTCCACGGCAGCGGCCGGTCACGCACACACACACACACACACACACACACACCCTTTCTTTTTTGATCCTTGATTCCATCGCCAAACCTGCCAATTTTAAGGGGCATCCTTTTTTTCCAATACAAACTTGGCAACAAGGCGACTAGGTTACGTATAATCAAGGTCCTAAAGATACGACAAATTGATTTATTTATCCTCATTCCTCATTCTATTAGTGGACGGTCTCACTGTGTACCACTAGATTTGATCTAGATCTTATCATGTGATTGACAACATGAGAGCAAAGTTACATCATTCTGCCTTTGTACAGCAGTACAGCCCCATAGTCTGACCGTACGAAGGATGTGATGGGAAACGACTGTTCTGTTGATGGTGGATTGCTCCTATTTGGATTCATCCATGGACTTCTGATGTGGTCGGCGCTGTGGTCGGCTCTTTAAGTCGCTTGGGTGTTTCATTTCTTTTTTGTCGTTTAATTCAATGTTAAATGACCTGCCTGTGTTGTTGTTGTCGCAGTTCTTTGACCACAACGCCACATGAAGTGACTTAGTTCAGGGCTCCTCCAAGGACACAGGCAGGTTTGTAGTGAAAGTCCGGTTTATTGTACAAGGGTGGAGGTCAAATTAAATGAACAATGCCGCTAGTGACGAGCTAGCATGCTAGCACTCTCCTGAGTGTGTGTGCTGGTGGCTGACTTCACCTGTGGTGCACTGATTAGCCGATGCACCACAGGTGTGCAGCCCCACCCACCCCCCAGACTCTAACTGGGCCAGGTGAGGCTGTAGCCCCGCCCACCCCAGACTCTAACTGGGCCAGGTGAGGCTGTAGCCCCGCCCACCCCAGACTCTAACTGGGCCAGGTGAGGCTGCACCCACCCCAGACTCTAACTGGGCCAGGTGAGGCTGTAGCCCCACCCACCCCAGACTCTAACTGGGCCAGGTGAGGCTGTAGCCCCGCCCACCCCAGACTCTAACTGGGCCAGGTGAGGCTGTAGCCCCGCCCACCCCAGACGCTAACTGGGCCAGGTGAGGCTGTAGCCCCACCCACCCCAGACGCTAACTGGGCCAGGTGAGGCTGTAGCCCCACCCACCCCAGACTCTAACTGGGCCAGGTGAGGCTGTAGCCCCGCCCACCCCCCAGACTCTAACTGGGCCAGGTGAGGCTGTAGCCCCGCCCACCCCAGACTCTAACTGGGCCAGGTGAGGCTGTAGCCCCACCCACCCCAGACTCTAACTGGGCCAGGTGAGGCTGTAGCCCCACCA
>PIJE02005789.1:2500-5000 GCA_002895965.2 Coryphaenoides rupestris
GTTCTCGGCCCGGAATAATTCTCCTCTCCCGGCTTGCTATTCTCGTCTGTTTTATTTATTTTATTCTTTGCCTTCGCCTCATTTTTCTAGCATCCATCACCGAGAGTGACGGAGGTGGTTTTCGATTTAAAGTCGATTTAACCAACTGTACGATGTTGTACTAATGATCGCCGTGATGAATTTGGCGTTATGATCCACAGTGGGGTATTCCTGACTCCTGTCCACGGGGGGAAGCACATATCAGCAAGCGCAGTCGAAAAAACATTTAAACACACATTAAACACACACACACACACACACAACACCACCACACCACTTCCAGCCCGTCGGATGTTGACACCAAAATACTCCAGTTCGTTCTGCCGGAACGCACAAGCCGTCCGCCGCTTTAGTGGTTGAGTGGCAAAACGGTTTCTTCCCACCTTCCTCCTTTCGTCTTTCCCTCTTCCCACCTCCTCCTCTTCCCTCCACACAACACACATCCAGCCAATCCAGTGTCTTCGCCGACGGTTTCTCCTATAGCGAGTCGCTGATCCATCTCAACGTGACGGTATACATCCGAAGAAGGGGATTGTGGGTAACGGTACACAAATCACCAGGCCGAGTGTAGCCTGCTAACCCTCCGTAACACCGCCCACCTCCACACCTCCACCACAATAACCACCAACACCAACACCACCACCACCACCACCACCACCATCATACACGACACACACACACACACACACACACACGCCACACAGTGTCTCCCCCTGGTAAACAGTCCATTAGTGTAGTGCTCCAAGGTAAACATATTTACTGGCTGGTGACGACTTGCCAGTGTGTGGATCTGGGGCCCCCGTGGCAGAGGGGATTTCATTAGGCGGAGGGCAGGGGGAGACAAGGGGGGGGGGGGGGAGACGGGGGAGGAAATTAATGTGCCATTCAAGATGATTTCTTTGTTTCCCATCAACATGATCACAGACAGGCCGCGGGGAAGAGATGATTTACGCGCGCGCGAGAGAGAGAGAGAGAGAGAGAGAGAGAGAGAGAGAGAGAGAGGAGAAGATGTGTGTGTGTGTGTGTGTGTTGGGGTGGTGGGTGGGGTGGGGGCGGGTGGTGGGGGAGGAATAATATCACAAAAGGGCTCCCATGTAGTGCGTGAAATATCTTGCTTTGGGTGAAAACGCTCTTCTGGTTGTGATGTTTTTGTTCTTTTTTTGTTGTGCGCTGGAATTGTGTGTTTTTTTTTTTCCGATCGGGAAAAAAAAAAAAAAGGCCTGTTCTCCTTTTTCCGCCTCTGTCGTCATTAAGGCTTGGAAATGGAAGCGTTATTGTTTTGTTGTTGAAAAGCACCAACAGGCACAACAATGTAATGCAATTTGCTGCCAGCTCCCCCCCACCCCCAACCCCCCCTCCCCCGGCCCCCCCCCGCCGTCCTATCGACACTCGGTAATCTGAACCCTGATTCTCTCCCCAGCGTTGTGTTGTCAACGACGGACGAGGTTCCACTGGGCTTTCACGCTGTGCTACCCGAACCGATCTGACGAGGACTTTCTGTCGGATGCTATGTGGAACTGTTGTCACCGTTGAGTGATCCGAAGGATTCAAAGTTGACGTCGTAATTCAACGTTATGTCACCTTGACCCAGATCCTAGTGAGATGTTTGAACTTGAATGCAGTTAATAATAATATTTATTGTTTAATTATTATTTGAATGTGCAAACAATGGATTCAAGATTGAAGATTCAAGAAGTTTCATTGTCACACACACATACAGGATATGCAGTGAAATGAAATATACCACAAATATCACAATTTTGAAGGGAGTCTTTACAGCATAAGGAGCTGTTTTTTTCTTTTCTTGAATGAGCAATATGAGCAAGTAGGCAAATACGGTTGACAACAATCTAAAAGATTAATTCAAAACATTGTGAAACCCTCAGAAATTTTTAAAACTCATTCCAAAACCAGTATTCCAAGGACCGTACACACTGACACCGTCGATGCTAAACTCCATAACATTGCAGATCCAACTCTGCGAGGGGTTCTTCCGTTACCCATTGTTGACGTCACCGTGACGACCGGTTACAGCTACAGGCGCTGTTAGTGTGTCTTTTATGACCGGACCTCTGGGAACCAGGAAACAACACAACACACCACAACAACAACACCACAGCAATGCAACGCACACACCTTGACACACACACCTCCCGGTAGTTTCTGCTCTGCGTGGTCCCGTTCCCACCCTCCACCGACCGGTCCTATTTAGGTCAAACTCAACTCAAGGCCTGCGAGGCACCTGGGAGAGATGTATGGGTGACGTGAGCTGCATTTAAATGACCCACCCACCCACCTCCCCCCTCCCCCCCCCCACACACACACGCGGCACACACACACAACACACAAACACAAGCAAGGACGCACACACGCACACGCACACATTTTAGATGCCCATCTCTTTGCAATGAAAAGAGGCTGTTTTATGTAGTGGGTGACCTTAGACTGTGGAGCAGGTGTT
>PIJE02005789.1:10000-17352 GCA_002895965.2 Coryphaenoides rupestris
CTCACCCGTTCTCTCGAACCTATCTACTCCTCTCTCTCTCTCTCTCTCTCTGTCTCCCGTCTGTCTCCTGAGCTTTTTCTTTCTTTCTTCTTTTCATGGCCCACCCACCGCCGCTGGAACAACAGGAAGGGGGTGGTGGGAGCGGGGGGGGGGAGGGGGGGGTGGGGTGCTGGCAGACCAACCCACGGAGTGATGGTCCAGGGGCTCAGACAGCCACTGCACCTTAAGTGGCCCGGGAACCCTCCGGT
This sequence comes from Coryphaenoides rupestris, assembly GCA_002895965.2. Lineage (NCBI taxonomy): Eukaryota > Metazoa > Chordata > Actinopteri > Gadiformes > Macrouridae > Coryphaenoides > Coryphaenoides rupestris. The sequence continues at coordinate 10,249 of PIJE02005789.1, forward strand.
GTTACCATCTCCTAGTTAGAGATATGCACCACCTTCCTAGTTGGAGTTTTATGCACCATCTCTAGTTAGAGACATGCACCACCTTCCTAGTTGGTGTTTTATGCACCATTCCTCCTAGTTAGAGATATGCACCACCTTCTCAGTTGGAGTTTTATGCACCATCTCCTAGTTAGAGATATGCACCACCTTCCTCGTGGAGTTTTATGCACCATCTCCTAGTTAGAGATATGCACCACCTTCCTAGTTGGAGTTTTATGCACCATCTCCTAGTTAGAGATATGCACCACCTTCCTAGTTGGAGTTTTATGCACCATCTCCTAGTTAGAGATATGCACCACCTTCCTGTTGGAGTTTTATGCACCATCTCCTAGTTAGAGATATGCACCACCTTCCTAGTGGGAGTTTTATGCACCATCTCCTAGTTAGAGATATGCACCACCTTCCTAGTTGGAGTTTTATGCACCATCTCCTAGTTAGAGATATGCACCACCTTCCTAGTGGGAGTTTTATGCACCATCTCCTAGTTAGAGATATGCACCACCTTCCTAGTTGGAGTTTTATGCACCATCTCCTAGTTAGAGATATGCACCACCTTCCTAGTGGGAGTTTTATGCACCATCTCCTAGTTAGAGATATGCACCACCTTCCTAGTGGGAGTTTTATGCACCATCTCCTAGTTAGAGATATGCACCACCTTCCTAGTGGAGTTTTATGCACCATCTCCTAGTTAGAGATATGCACCACCTTCCTAGTTGGAGTTTTATGCACCATCTCCTAGTTAGAGATATGCACCACCTTCCTAGTTGGAGTTTTATGCACCATCTCCTAGTTAGAGATATGCACCACCTTCCTAGTGGGAGTTTTATGCACCATCTCCTAGTTAGAGATATGCACCACCTTCCTAGTTGGAGTTTTATGCACCATCTCCTAGTTAGAGATATGCACCACCTTCCTAGTGGGAGTTTTATGCACCATCTCCTAGTTAGAGATATGCACCACCTTCCTAGTGGGAGACATGCACCTCCTTCCATGGTAGCGCTCTCCATCTCCTCCCTCTACTCTTCCCCCTCCTCCTCTTCCTCCATCCTCCTCCATCTCTGGCTCCTCCCTCTACACAGGGTGGGGGGTGGGGGGGGGGGGGGGGGGAGATCTCCACCACCACCTCCTCCTGGGTTTGAACGGGGCCGACACGGAGGTCATGTTAGCTTTGTCGCTCCGCAGGGCTGCGCCGTGGGCCCCCGAGGACACCGTCGGCCCACCGTTGCTTTTGTCCCGCCCACCTCCTCCCGGGGCCGACACGGAGGTCATGTTAGCTTTGTCGCTCCGCAGGGCTGCGCCGTGGGCCCCCGAGGACACCGTCGGCCCACCGTTGCTTTTGTAACCGTATCTGTGTGCCGAGGGCCGGATTAATCCTGTCATATCTCAGGCTTGGTCAGTTTAAGGACAACGGGCCATCAGGGAACGTTGGGTTAAAAAAAGGCAAGGTGAAAAAAAGGAGAAACCCAAAGATATTTTTCAAACGCCACAGTTCTATTAAAGTGTGTGAAGAAAAAAGACACACACACACACACGTATCTTCAATTTAATAAATGTCAAAACAAAAATCTTTTTTAGCTTTGGTGTACGCTCCGGAGAACATGCGGGAATCATTTTTATTTCGTTTTAGTTCAGAATTGTATATTCAAAATTGTATTTTTATATTTTAAATATTAAATATTTTTTTATTTTCTAGCCCACTCAAAATATGTTGTCTTGGCTAAGGTTTGGACACGTTCCAAGTTTGGCATAACTGTGAACAACATATTATTAATAGGAACAAGCAGTGCCTTTATTAAAACAAGGTGGCTTTTAATTCGCTGTCAGTAGAGAACCTAAATGTGATTTTATGTCTCCGTTTAAAACACAGAGCAATAGCCAAGTGATTATAACTCTGAAGGTTTTAAAATCGCAAAAAATCATAAATCATTTCAAACGTGTTTCATTAGAAAAACGGCAGTGGCTGCAAGTATTAATTAAAGGTTGGGCAACTTCCATTCTCCCGTCATCCATACCGTGTTGACATGGCGTTCCCAATGTGTTTTTACAGAAGCGCTGGATAAAAGTCAATCAGTTATCCAACAAATCCATCAATCTCTCTGAGACGACCCAGCGACGCGTTCGTATTCAGCGTTTAGAAAACCACTCGGTGATTCGAATCGTATGCGTGCCACGGGTTCCGATGTGTTTACGTGTGGCACGGATCGGCGTGTGGCAAACACATGTGAACGCGTGTGGCGCGGTCTGTGTGTGTGTGTGCGTGCACGTGTGTGTGTGTGTGTGTGTGTGTGAGGAGAGAGTGGTGCGTGCACGTGTGTGTGTGTATTGTGTGTGTGTGTGTGTGTGAGAGAGTGTGTGCGTGCACGTGTGTGGTGGTGTGTGTGTGAGAGAGAGTGTGTGCGTGCACGTGTGTGTGTGTGTGTGTGTGTGTGAGTGTGTGTGTGCACGTGTGTGTGTGTGTGTGAGAGTGTGCGAGTGTGTGTGTGTGTTGTGTGTGTGTGCGGCGCACATACTTTGAAACTCCCCATGCAACCAACGCAATGCAAATCACTTCCTGATGTTTCAGCCCCCATCGCTGGAATTGGCCTCAAAACGATGGTGATTTCTGCGTTCTGCGTTGTCCCCTGGGTGTCGTCCAAAATAAACACGGCGACTGGAAAAGAAAAAGAATATAACGCACATTTATCTTGTCTGCCGTGTGAATAAATCCCGTTTTCAAACACGTTTTTTTTTTTGGGAGTACATAGACCTCCTCCGCCCCGTCTTCAGTTCAACCGTCGAAGCCAAATTGAAAATAAAATCCCAAACGCAAAAGGATCGCCGTCTCCATCTGTATCTGATCAAACTGCATCTCCTCCAATGAGCTGTAACCAACATTTCAATAATGTTTTAATTACTTCTCCGGGGGTTGATGTGAAATACTGCAGTAATTTGATTTGCTGGCTACTTTCTCCCTAAGTGTGATACGCTTAACACACATCTCAGGAAGCGGCGGTTTAATTTCGTCTTCTTTTTTTTTTACGTCGCGGTGGCAAATTCGGGAAAAAAAAGCGAAAACAAACTCCCGTGTCCGAGAATGTTTTCCTTCGTCCCCCGTCCCCCGTCCTCGCCGTCGCCTCCCGTCCCTCTTCGCCACTTTGACAGGAGACAGATCTCTTCGCATCGTCGCGGACCCAAAGCAAAAAACAAAAAATCTCCATCATATTCTACATGAGCGAACGCCGACGAGCGGCGAAGGAGGTTGGGTGGGGGGGGGGTCAGCGGGGGGGGTAATTAGAGCGTTGCACTCGACGGAGCCCGCTCATGTAAATGTTATTGTTTCGCACATCAACTCGACCGTCTTCGTCTGAGGATCTGATCGCCTCTTCGTCCTCCTCCTCCTCCGATGACTTGGCGAGCGAGCGCCGCCAAGTGAGCTCATGCGTAATCTCCTTCTTCATCTCTCGGTCTCGTTGTGCGCTCGCTCGGCCATGGGAGCCTCACCGCTCCGTCCCCCCCCCCACCCCCAACCGCCCCTCCCAGCGATGCGCTCGGGTCCTCTTGCGGTCGTGGACGGACTACGGGGTCCCGCGAGGGGACATTTCAGACCCCACGCTCGCCGGGTAGCCGACGTTCCTCTGCGGGGGGGCTTTGGATGGACTACGGGGTCCCGCGAGGGGACATTTCAGACCTACGGTCAGCCAACGAGCGTAGCCTCGAACACAAGTTGAACCCGTGTTCAGGCCGAACCCCGTTTAGCACCTTCCTTTGGTTTTCAGGGGGGTGTAGCCCGGACTCCTGATACTATCGGTGTTATTTGAGTCCCCGACGCGCCCCCAGTGTCTGAGTCCACGCGCCGGAGACTTACTGGAAAATGAAGAAATCGAAAACTTCTTGATGACAGTTTTGTGCTGGTACCTCTCAGCATGTACAAAACAGAAAAATGAAAGGAGAGTAGAATTTAAGAAACAATTAAGTAATCTGTCATCCATCATCTTTGTAAAAAAACAACAACGTAAAAAAATAAAACGTAATTTGGCAGCTGATCGGTATCATGTGACACTAAAGCCCAATATTGATGTGATGTGGTCCACGCATTTTTGGGAATCGCAGTGCGGCTTCCAAGATTTCCAGCGTTTTTGAATGATTTATATTTGCGAGGGTCTGTTTTCAATTGCGGGGAGGAGGAATGGACCGAGGAATAAATTGGAACCACGGTTTTTTTTTTATCCGGGAGATAAGTTAAACTTTGCAAGTCAATTCGTGTTCGGCGCAAAATGCCTAAATCCACTGCACTAACAAAGGCTGTATTTCAATTAAAAATAAAAATGAGAACACATTCGACGATCGGACACTGTTTGCTTTGTTCCTTCGTGGAACTCGCATTTAATGTTGGAACGGAGCCTGGGCCGCACAGCCATTTTGGATTAAGTTACCCCCAATCAGATTTCCAGAAGAACCCATTCTTTGCTTGGCGGTCAAGTCCAACAAGCTGAGCTAATGAAAAACAAACTCCCTCTCTCTCTCTCTCTCTCTCTCTCTCTCTCTCTCTCTCTCTCTCTCTCTCTCTCTCTCTATATGGTCGACCAAACCAGTGTCTCTGAGGGGAATATTTGCATGTATGGTTTATATTTTTGATGAACCCGCAATGGGGTCACCTCCTTCCTCGCTCCTCTCTCTCTCTCTCTCTCTCTCTCTCTCTCTCTCTCTCTCTCTCTCTCTCTCTCTCTCTCTCTTATCCCACCCCCTACCCGGCTAGCTTAGGCTGCTAACTACTCATTTTAGTGTCTGTGTGTGTGTGCCACGGTGCGTGTGTGTGTGCTTGCAACTCCCGCGAGTGTGTGTGTGTGTGTGTGTGCATCGACGTGCGCATGTGCGTGTGTGTGTGTGTTTGTGTGTGTGTGTGTGTGTGTGAGAGATGGTCAGGAATGTTTTCTCAGTCCACCAGGAAGCCGTCGAGCGCCAACACATTCTGGTGGCTGCATGTGACACCAAATATCTCCGGAGCCCCCATTAGCGAATGTTTAACATTTAATTTAACATGAGGGGAACGCCGCCGGTTCCCCATTCTTCACCGAAAAAAAACCGAGGTGGAGAACAACCGTCATTATAACTAGGCGTAGTTGGAAATCAAACGTCAATTTATTTAAAAAAAAACGAACTGCACGGACGACGGGTTCTCAGCGAGACTTGTTGGCTCGTACTTAGGCAAATTTTAGGCGAAAAAAAAACTAAAAACCGTCCACAACCTCTCTAAGTCTTTAATTCATTTCATATATAGGCTGGGAGGGATTCCAAGGGAACGGCTAGCGTCGGAATAACTCGCTCTGGAAACACGAGTTGAGTCAATATTCATCCAAGTTTCGAGGGTTTTTAAACGGCGGCGAAAGGTTTGCTTTGTTTCCCATTAACCGGGTTGACAGTTTGGGGGTCTCGTGTTAAATCCGTCTTGTCTGCGCCCCTCGACGCCCCCCAGAGCAACACATCCTATAGACCGAGAACATCCAGACAGAGAGGACCACGGAATCAGAGAGGAAATAGACTCCGGTTCCCCGCAAACAAACTGCAGCGAACTTTGTCGTGCCTTCAGCTTTCACACACTTCCGTGTGAAACGTATGTTGTGCGTGCGTACGTGTGAATGCGTGTGTGTTTGTGTTTGTGTTTGTGTCGACGCACACATTCACTGTACATACAGTTATGTGTGCAGTATATGAATAATGAGTACGAGATTGTGTTTGCATCTGTGTGTGTGTGTTTCTGTACAGTAGGTGTGTGTGTGTTTGCCTATATGATTGTGTGTGTGTGTGTGTGTTTCTATACAGTAAGTGTGTGTGTGTGTTTGCCGATATGATTGTGTGTGTGTGTGTGTGTGCGTGTGTACATATGTGTGTCAGTCTGTGTGGCGTTCCGTGTGTCTACTTGCGTGTCTTTCTACATGTGTGAGTGCGCGCGTGTCTTTCTATGTGTGTGCGTGTCTTTCTATGTACTGTACGTGTGTGTGTGTGTGTGTGTGTGTGTGTGTGTGTGTGTGTGTGTGTGTGTGTGTGTGTGCCCGCGCGAGAGAGAGAGAGAGAGAGAGAGAGGGGCGCTCGAAACGAAAAAGCTGTTCCACTTGCCTGGCAACGGCTCATTACCCCCACACCGCGTCGTCCTTCTTCGCCCCGGAGCGCTACCCTCACCGGGCCCCAGTCGTCAAGGTGACCCAACATGCCCCAGGATGGCAGGCAGGCGGGCAGAGGGAGAGAGAGAGAGAGAGAGAGAGAGAGAGAGAGAGAGAGAGAGAGAGAGAGAGAGAGAGAGAGAGAGAGGGTGGGGGGGGGGGGTGTGTTCACTTTGTCTTTATTGCACCGGGGCCACCGTATGCTACCCGCCGCACCGTGGGCCCAGAGTGCGGGTCCAGACTGCGGCTGTATACGTCTCCCGGTGTGCGAGCAGCTGATCTAATTTTTCAGCCCCCCCCCTCCACCCCCCCCCAAACCCCCCCCCGAACATCAGAGCCAGGTGAAGGTGACCTCCTCTGGCTGGCTGGATGGCTGGCTGGCTGACTGGCCGGCTGGCCGGCTGGCCGGCTGACTGGCCGGCTGGCTGGGGGGGATCGGCTCTTCAAGTAGCGGTCGCGTAGGAGCGCGGTCTGGGCGTCAGCGGAGCCGGAGATGCACTTCACTCCCGAGCGACGGCCCTTTGTTTGGGTTGGTACCTGCCTGTCTGTCTGTCTGTCTGCCTGTCTGTCTGTCTGTCCATCTGTCCGTCTGTCTGCCTGCCTGTCTGTCTGTCTGTATCTCTGTCTCTCTATCACTCTTTCTATCAACTGTATCTATCAGGTCCACCTATCTATTTCTATCGTAATCTATCTGTCTATCTATCTATCTATCTATCTATCTATCTATCCATCTATCTATCTATCTATCTATCTATCTATCTATCTATCTATCTATCTATCTATCTATCTATCTATCTATCTATCTATCTATCCATCCATCTATCTATCTATCTATCTATCTATCTATCTATCTATCCATCTATCTATCTATCTATCTATCTATCTATCTATCTATCTATCTATCTATCTATCTATCTATCTATCTATC
>PIJE02005790.1:0-17349 GCA_002895965.2 Coryphaenoides rupestris
TGTGTGTGTGTGTGTGTCTGTGTGTGTAGTGGGGGTGGAATTAGCAGAAAGAGTTGGCACTTGCCCAGTGCTGTGTTGGCAGACGTCTGTCATCCACAGCTTGCGTGGAGGGATTTTCGAAGATATTTTTTGGGACGTTTTTTTTCCGTATATAGCTTTACTCTAATCACGAGGATGTAAGTAAGGCATTATGGTTGACTCACAAAAATATTATTATACGTGAGCCAAAAGTGTACTTTTAATTGTGGTGGGCGCCTGATAATTTAATGGCATAAGCTTATGTTACAAAAATGCAGGATCCAAAATGGACAGTCGTATTTTATGGGCTGGTTGGTTCAATAGTGTGACAGTAACTCACTTTTAGGTTCATGTTTTAATCAATGAATTTAATGAAACTGTGTATCTCATAATAATAATAATTCATATTTTAAACACCAGTACAGTTAAAGCGCCTATGATTCTGTAGCCAATAATTATAAGCCAAAAACAATGGCAGCGTATGTTGAGAATCTATTTTACACAGCAACAGCACGTCAAGCTACAATAATAAGTCTTGACATTCATGTGGATGGTACGGGTTACTAGATACAACGTTCAATCTCCAATCCAGGAGATTCCGTTATATTTAATAAAAAAACATCTATTTGCTGTTTAAATATTTTTTTGCCTTACTTATTATTTGCAACATTGGCTGTTTTAAAATGTAACGATGAGATGAACTCACTGCTGTGTGTGAGTGCCAATCTGGCTGCTCGTTTTCAAGTGTCTGTCTCCACTAACAGATTGCATGCATGTACGTGCACACACACACACACACACACACACACACACACACACACACACACACACACACACACAAACACACTCAGAAAGTGGTTGTGAGGGTTGTATTCTACTACGGAAGACCCAGCTATAGATATGGAGCCATTGACATATCATAGAGTTCTAAACACAGTCGAACAAGGCTTTCGGCTTTTAGGTGCTTCAGTGCTAAATCTACTTTGAATGACATAATTCAACCCCCAAAACATAAGTACAACATTTTGTATGAATCTTTTGTGGCTTTGAACAAGCCATTTGTCCACCGATACAGCTGAAAGCTGAAAATGACTTTCTTGAAGAATACTGTAGGCACTAACATTCAAACATGGTATGATTTTACGATAATATTTTAGCAGCATATTGTATGCATAAATGCATTCATGAATAGCATAACACAAGTGCAAGTGTTTGCATGAAGTTCTTACAGATTGTACAGATTTCTCTCAAGCGTCAAAGAAAATATATGTAAAATATAAATAAAAATATTTACATCTTTGCTTTTTCATATTCTCTGCAGAACCTGAAAAAATTATAGATCAAATTTCCCCGACTTAAAATACTTCATGGGGCTGAGGCTTCAAACACATTGCAAGGCTGCAGACTGTTACACCGTTTTATCAGACGGACAACAACCAAAGACAGCCGCGCCCGGACAAATTGCCCACCTATGTCAGAGCCTGAGAGGGATCAGAACCGGCCGCGGCGCTAACGGAGGTCTTCAAAACACAGCCGGTGACAGCTCTGACATCTCGGTGAACAATGCCCACCGCCTTGTACTCTCTCATCTCCCCCCTTTTGAGGAATCGCCCTTCGGAAAGACAGAACGCAGAATAAAAGAAAGTACAACATGCCACGGCACGGTGAGCGCCGGGGAAAGCTCGGATTTCTTAGGAATACCAAAGGGGAGCACTTTTACAGGAAGGAAATTAGAGATGCGAAAAGGGGAAGGGTAAAAAAAGAAAACATCTGGTGAGACGCCAGCTCAACACGGGCTGTCAAAAACACGTTCAAATTTAGAAGCAGACTTGAGAGCTGGTGTGCCATCTTATGACTCAGGCGTCGCAAAGCCGGTGGCTGAACATAGAGTACCTACAACAGTCAGGAGTCTCTCTCTCTCTCTCTCTCTCTCTCTCTCCCACACTACTCGCCAATGACCTTAAATCCTTCTATTAGCGTTCCAAAGCGACGACCAGCCCTCCCAGACACACTCCCGTAGTCCCCTTCCAATAGTCCCTCCCTGCGTAGAAATTATTATACAGTCACACACTCGGTTCCTCACACAGCCTGTGCAAGATAATGTCGTGAGTGGCGAGTGGCTAAAAGGTACCGGGTTCGATCCCGGGTGTCCAAGCAAGCAGGCTACCTGTAAGGCATCCCTGAGGAAGATGCACCGTACAACCCGTGCTGCCGCTGCTCCAAAACGAAAACGACTATGAATCTGAACCTTTCAATCATCGTTACTGCAAAGATGAACGGGTACTGTATCGACGAGCCCGCCGGCATTTTTGAACGGTTGCTATAACATTTTTGGCCCAGCGTATCCTTTATGGAACGCTTGGTACAAGCAGCAAGGCATTTTCTTTCCCGACAACACACACAGACACACACACACACACACACATACACACACAGACACACACACGGACACACACACCCCGTTCCATCTCCCCTAGCATCTCCTAACCAGTATGGCCCTCGTGTGTCTTTCTCCTACCGTGTGTGTGTATATGTGTGTGTGAGGGTCTGTCTGAAGTCTTCGGGGCCAAAGACACATTCCAGGCGAAAACACTTTGGGATAGAAGTGTGTTGTGTTGACGAGCGGTTATTTGTTAAACCTGCACTACGCGCGGTTCCTTGATTTCTGATGTCTTTTAATCGGAGAAATAATGAATGAATCTCCCGGTTGTCATGGAGCTCTGTACCCGTATTCACATGATAATGCTTCGGAGATTTACTGAGCGACGTGTTTGCCGCTGAATAACGACCATTTTTCCATAACGACCGGTGACTGGACAGCTCGCATCAAGCGGCTGATGAGCGCTAATAACATTGACGTAGCGCGTTGTGTGTAATTCATTTCGAACGTCCACGGGTCAAGGCTAAGCGATTGCATCGGCTCGCTGGAAAATTGTAAAGAGAAACTCGCGAGCGTGACCGAATCGCCGCGGGCCTAATTACCCGAAGCCGCCGCCCGCGGACGCCTTTGGTTGACGGGCGACTCCGGCCGTGGTCACTTCCGTTCGTATGTCCTTTAGACCTCTCGCGAGCCGCTTATATTTTACAACTTGCGGCGTCTACTTCCCTTCTTCCTCATCTACTCTCTCTCTCGACGCCATCTATCTATTAACTCTCTCTCTCACAGTCTCTCACTTGCTCTGTCTCCGTCTGTCTATAACTCCCTGTAACTTTCTATCCATCTATCTATTCTATCTATCTCTCTCTTTCTCTTTCTCTTTCTCTCTCCCCCCCTTGCTTTTCATGAAGTGTACTGGTGTCCATCATCAGCGTTTGCCTGGTGATGGTTTTTTCCATTCCGGTGAGGTTCTCCCGCGATGGCAGACTGGACAACACTGTGTATATATACAGTATGTATCTAGACTAGACGATAGACTACTCAGACTCCCGGACTCCCGGACCCTTTTCCAGAAAACGTTAGTAAAGTAAAAACCCCGTGTATGAGACAAGAGGTCATCGTCTCCTCGAGTCAAACGGCAGCGAGAGCATTTCGATGACAAGCGTATGGGCCGCGTTTTGGCGTACGCCCGCTTTAATCACGTCAAACGAGGCATGATGGGCTCGCGTGGTAAACAAGGCGAGTGGCCGCGAGTCTTCGGCCGGGGATGGAAAGGAAGGTGGGGGGGGGCGGGGGGGCGACGGGTGCTGGATGCACAGTCAGCCTCTTGTTTGCAAATTGGCCAGCGGGATAAGGCTGGCTGGGGGGGGGGGGGTTGCAGGGGGGCTGCGTCGGTTGTCTGCCGACGTTCCCCAGGCTACTTATGAGTTATCATAAGAAGTAAAGCGCTGCTGCTACTGCTGCTGCTGCTGCTGCTGGTGGTGGTTCTGCTGCTGCTGCTGTGGTGGTGGTTCTGCTGCTGCTGCTGGTGTGGTTGTCTGCTGCTGCTGCTGCTGCTACAAGCCTTAAGAGAAACGTTACAGACAAAAACAGCCCCAAAGCAGAGGTGTGTCTTTTACAATAGACAGATAGTGGCTCGGATGGTAGAGCTGCTGCAGAGATACATGGAGAGAGAGAGAGAGAGAGAGAGAGAGCGAGAGAGAGAGTGTGTGTGAAAGATAGTAAGCTATGGAGAGAGATTGAGAGTCTGAGAGAGAGAGACTCTGAGAGGGAGAAAGAGAGAAAGCTATGGATAGAGAGAATGAAAGAGGGGAAGCTATGAGGCGGGAGAGAGAGAAAGGAATAACAGAAAAGGCAGCTCGCTGTGGATAAATACAAAGGAAAGATGAGAGATAGAGACAGAGGGGAGCGATGGGAGTAAGAAGAAGAGACAGCCATGGAGAGATGAAGCGATAAGCGAGAGAATAAAGTGAAAGGTAAATGGTGATTAGCAGCTTGATGGATATTCCAGGACCTCAGCCCACCAGTCCTCAGCGAGGCAGGTGAATTAAAAGCACTCTTGTGCAGCCGAGGTCCACAAGTGAGTGAGTGTTGTAACTGTGAGCGTGTGTGTGTCTGTCTGGTGTGTGTGTGTGTGTGTGTGTGTGTCTGTGTGTGTGTAATTGTAATACAATTCACTGGCTGTTCACAACAAACGTGATGTGAGAGAGTGAGACAAAAGAAAGCTTCTGGTCATTTCCATGTCTGTCGCATTGATCGCAGGTGATGATCGTGGGTGCGTACGTAGGTGTTTAGGTAAGACGCAGAAAAGATGGACGACGCTTGGAGGAGGAGTTGGGACGTTCATTTCACACACACACACACACACACAGATACAGGAAGAAACACAATGACACACAAGCACCCACCGCCCTTCCTTTCCACCTTCCCAGCCACTGAATGCAAACAAATTCTCTCACACACGGGCACATTATGTATACAGTACATACACATCCACGCACAAAACACACGTGCACATACAACGACACACACACACACACACACACACACACACACACCACGTTCTTTAATGTAACCTTCAGCACATGCGGGGCGGGCATTCAATTACCGCCCTGTCAGTGGCCTCTCCAGCCCAGTGGCCGCTCGTCCTTGAGATCCCATCTCCATCGCTGCCCCGGGCCTCCTCTATATTCCATTACATCCTCCCAACATCGCGAGGGGGGCTTGTCCGCTCCGATCTGGCGCCCCGCAACCCTCACCGTTTGTGAGGCGTGCTCATTTTTGTGTTTGTGGTGGTGGTTTGTTTGTTTTGTTTCTTTAGTCTCTTGTGGAGTAAAGGTGTAAAGGTCCGTCTCTCTCGGACTATCCTGCAAATCTGTTGGTTGGGGCTTTACGTCAAACTTTCGGTAATTTCAACTTTAAAAGTGAGTCCCCGACGTCACAATGCATTGCCAGGTCGGGTACTTGCCCACCGCCCCCCCCCCCACCCCCACCCTAAGCCGATTTCCCCATCGGAAAATAAACCGACAGAGTGGGAAGAGTGGGAAGCACCGAACGTGTGAACGCGTCTCACGTGAACACACCTTTAGTCTCGTCTCTCACGAGTCCCCTTTTTTTGTACTGCGTCAAACAGCAGCTGGCGTTCATAGTTAGCGGAATATGGTCTGGTTCTGCACCATGAGTGTATGCTAATTAGCTTGACACCGCCGTCGCTGTTATGTATGTTATGCGAGGGTTCTATATAGGGCCGGGGTGCCGCCGCGGACTGAAATTAAACATCGCACCGTCTCGAGTGTTGATGTGTCGTCGGCGACGTAACGGCGGGCGACAGAACACGAGTACGAAATGTAGGTCTATTCATTGTTCGTTTGAAACAAAAAACATCTCGTCTAAACTCATGAAGATTGGCATCTATAATTCCGCTTCATAGGAAAAAAAGTAGATGTTTCCAGATATTGAGCAGATTATACGGGCGGTGAGACTGAAAGCCGCGGCGATGTGTTGGCGTCGCGTCGTCAGAGCTGCGCACGAGGCGAGCCGTCAGAAAGACTGCGGTGTGTTCAAAGTTAAAGCGTCTGACTATAATCCAAACCCACTGAGGTTGATTTCCTTAGAGCCGCATGGGCTTAAATGAACATTGTCTCTGAATATATTTGTTGGAACTCACTGCCGCTGTGAAAATGTTTCAAAAGCATCGCGAGCCTCAAGGAGGATACGCGCTCAAAAGCCTCTATTTTTAAATCCTGCACGTGAATTTTTTTCCCTTCTTTCTTCTTTCTCCTCTTGCGCTCGCTGGCTGGCTCGGCGCACAGCGTTTCTGCTGCGAGTGGCCGTGATGACGCTAGACCCTCAGCCAGTGAGGACCTCCTGTCAGTGAGGACCTCCTGTCAGTGAGGACCTCCTGCGTCTTTCACATCTTCCGCCGCTCGCTCTCTGCTGATCCCGCACGCTGACTCATGTGTTACTCCTGACAGACGCTCGCCTGACTAAGAACACATGTCTGCGATCGACAACGCGGCCAGAGACACGCACACACACACATTCTGAGGGGCACACACACACACACACACACACACACACACACACACACACACACCACGGGGCACTCGCACACACACACAACTCTGCTGCGTTCTTGATCTAAAACTAAGAAGTGTAGTGACGGGACCCCTGAAACTCGCTAACGCATTTTCTGCTTTGGCTCCCCTGCTCCCCCCCCCCCCCCGCCACCACTATCTCTGTGCCCCGCCCCGCCCCAGAAGTTCTGATCTAGTATTGTAGGACTGCTGGATGGGAGATTAGCATGAGGGTGGTGAATGACCATTAAGGACCCTCGAGGACTCACTCTCCACGTCCAGCGTGACGATGACCTCGCTGGTGCCCAGGTGGTTGGTGGCGTTGCAGATGTACTCCCCAGAGTCCTGGCGGCCCACGTTGGGCAGCACCAGGCTGCCGTTCACCACGCTGTGCTTCCAAGGCAGCGGGGAGCGCAGCTTAGACCAGGTGATCCTGGGGGTGGGGTAGCCTGGAGGGGGGAGAGAGAGACATAGAGAGAGAGAGAGAGAGAGAGAGTGAGAGAGCGAGAGAGAGAGACAAAGAGACAGGAGACAGAGAGTCATGCGGAAGAGAGAGAGTTTAAATCTTATTTCTTCAAACAATCCACAATGAAATATAGTGAAACTTTCAATCAAATACAAATAGTAAGAGCTCAAAAGATGACGGATGAAAGATGAGAAATTGGAAAGGGGGAGAGAGAGAAACAACACAATCAGATATGTCTGGATGGAAAGTGCTTCTCTATATATTTTGAAATAAAATATGAATGAATCCAAATCATTTCAGAAGCATTAACCTCATATCTATACCATAAAAAACTAAAAACATGTTCAATGAACTCCCAATAAAGAGGCTGCTGTGTGCGTTCTCTGTGTGTTATCGCCGTGGTTACCGTGCGCGCTGCACCGCAGCGTGGTGGTCTGGCCCTCTGCCACGATCAGCAGGGGGTCCGGGGCCACGGCCCGGGGGACGACGGGCAGCCGGGAGCCCCCCTCCACCACCACCTCCACCCGCATCTCCGAGGCACCCTCGCTGTTGCGCATCGTGCACACGTAGGTGCCCGCGTCCTCGGGCCGCGCCGACAGCACCTGTGGACCGAGCGCGTTGTAACCGTGTTATCATACTAGTAGCACTAACTGGCGCGTTTGTACTTCTTGGCGTTACTAATAGTACTTAGCATTGCTTAGCATATTGTATGTTCTTAGATGCTGGTACTGCACTCAGAATGGCACGTCTGCTCTTATCCCAGCTATTATGCAGGCAACCTAGTAATTATGAAACGGATACCTCAAAAATATAATTAATAAAAAAGAATATGAGCAGGGCGTGGAGTCAGGGGGGACCCGTTAGAAATAAGTAGTGAGATGCAAAATGTATATATATATAGATGTATATACTGTATATATACACAAAAAATATAAAAACGAATTATATAAATATATATATTGTCGATATATATATATAATATATGACTATATTGTTCAGGTAGTGTTTATTAAAAATATCTGTTTTAAAAGAAGATCAATTTTAAGTAAGTAATCATCTTGATGACTGGAAGTTGAAAAGTTTTATCTTAACAAAAGGCTAGACTTACAAGATAACATACATTTTGGTGTATTTTCTGTCTTTGCTGTGTTGTTTTTAGCAGACTCCTTTCTCCTTGATTTTTATTTGTGTATTAAATGTAAATTTCCAAGTAGCCCCTGCTATCCTTCAATGTACCCCTAGGGGCCCTAGGGGTACACGTAGACCCCATTTGAGGAACCCTTCTCCATATACACAATGTACGTAACGTCCAGGCTGAATAGGAGCCCCGGTACCTCCAGGACGGCGTTGGACTCCATGGGCACGGGGCTGCTCAGCAAGGTCTTGCGGCCGATGCCCAGACGGCGCCAGCTCACGACCGGGCGAGGCTCCCCCGACGACTGGCACTCCAGGACGATGGGGTCCCCCACGCGGACCCTCACCGGCCCGCTGGGGGTCACCGTGCCCACGGGGGACTCTGGGAGGAGGCGGGAATGGACATCAGAGTGAGGACTTTTGGCGATGTTTGAATGATTTTATGAAATTATGAAGCTATTTGCTAGTCCTACTGGGGCCCCTTAACCCACGAGATATAAACAACATAACAGATTTGTAAAAAACTAAATCAATGAATACATTCAACGATCATTTAAAAAATGATCACATGAAAGACACAACTTCCATAAGTCCATCCATTTACAATCCAACACATTGAAGGGGAATGTCACTTTAAAACACTTCTGGGGTCATTTTCACACTGACCCAGGCTTTCACACCCCTAGAAGTGTTTTAAAGTGTAATTCCCCTTTTTTAAAAATATCAGCATAGGGTCTGTGTTACCCGAAAGTCTGGGATACATAATAATGAGTCTTTTAAAAAGAGAGATCTGTGACACACAAACAAACAAGCCTGGGTGCCGACCTCTGACGTTCAGGGATACGATGCTCTGTGTGATGCCGAACAGGTTGCTGGCCACACAGTGGTAGGACCCACGGCTGCTGGGCTGGGCATTGGAGATGGTGATCACAGAACCGTCTCGGGAGATCTTGGCATTAGCTGGAGGGGCAGGAAGGAAGGACACAGCACAATAAATAAAATACATAAAACTGACCGTAGATGATGATCTATAAGGAAAACACACGACATTTCCATGGAAAAAAAATGCAATTTTCCTACTGACAGGTGTTTTCAAGTGAGGTGTTCATAAAAGGTTGTTGTTTTGAATTGGTGCAGACTTTAATAGTTGACATTAAGGGGGAAGTTAAGCAACAGAAAAACTAATTTGTAGGATTAGTGACATCATAACATGTCAGTCTTTTTTCCACTCTGATGTTGATGGCGGTATTGTTGTTGGTGGTGGTGGTGGCAGTGATGATGGTGTTGGTGATGGTGGCGGTGGTGTTGTTGGTGGTAGCGTTGGTGGTGGTGGTGGTGGTGCTGGTGATGGAGGCATTAGTGGTGGTGGTGTAGGTGGTGGTGGCGGTGATGGTGGTGGCGGTAGCGGTGGTGGTGTTGGTGGCGTTGGCGGTGGTGGTGTTGGTGGCGTTGGCGGTGGTGGTGGCTGCTCACCTGGCAGGGGTCGGTTGTTGGCCATCTTCCACTCCAGCCTGACAGGCTGGGCCCCGCTGTAGACGCGGCACTTGAAGCTGGCCGAGGAGCCCGCGCGCACCGAGGCGCTGTGGGGCTCGATGGAGATGATGGGCGTCTGCAGGCCTGCTGGGAGGAAGAGGCAAGTTAGGAGCTGTAATGATTCAGGAAAATACCTTGATGTGGATATATAGAATTTTTTTCATGTATTTACTATTTGTATTTCTTTTTCATGTCATTGTATTGTCTTTATTATGTAGGTTTTTTTCTTTTATTGTTTTATTTGTATTTGTTTATTTCGTTTTATTCTTTTTTTAAATGTGTTGTTTATCTGTTTATTAGATTTTTCTTATGGGAATTGTATGGTTAGGTTATGCAGAACTGATGAGAGAGGAATGAAGAAACAAATGAATAGTAAATAAATGAAAGGACAAAATCTAAACGCAATCAATACCTCCCCTTACTGAACTCAGTTCACCTGCAGCGATATTACCCACAGAAGAAACCTCAGGGTTCCTCCACTATAAGAAAGAGAAACTGCAGCCCAGGAGGCCATCAGCCCCACGCTGGCAGGCAGTGGAAGAGAAAGTCCTCGTGGAATCCAGCAGGACTTTAGCACGGAGGGATGACATCAGGGGGAAACACAGAGCCCACTGAGGTCACACTGACTGGCCAGCCCATGGGAGGCCGGGGGGGAAAAGCCATTCATAAGACGCTCCCACTGTCCCACTCTGGTGATGCCAACTCCACGTCAAACTCCATGTCATCTTCTTGCTAACCAGTGCTCCCGTCATCTGCTCTAGTGATGGCTGACTCGTTGGAACTGAAGTCATGTCTGCTTAAACACACTAAAGGGGCTGAGTCTCGATAGTCTCATGGAGCAAGATAAAATATTTTGTAGATGGTTGTTAAAGTTCTTCGAGACGTTTTTTATTTAAAAACATTTAGCTGCCCGACTTTGGGTTTTAAGTCCAACTCACGGGAGGAAGAGGAGGTGACGGACACGGAGACGGACGCCTGGTGGACGGGGGACCCATGGTTACTGACCACCCGACAGATGTAGTCCCCGGTGTCGTCGGGGGAGGCGGACAAGATGCGCAGCTGGTTCCCTAAAATCTTCAGAACACAACAGAATATAACGTGAGATAAAACACACAGAATGTAACATAAGATCATGATTACTAAGATGTAGTAGGAATAACACAAACACACAATAATACTTCTATATTATTGAGAAATACTACTCTATATTTCCAATTAACATGACATATTTGACGATATATTCCGGAAAATCAAGAAATCTTCCACTATATATATCAGATTATCATTAAATATGTGTGGCTATATTTCATATTATCAACACATACAGTATTTCATGTTAACCTGCTCATTTTCATTTCATTATCATAGAATAATAAAACCTGTACACAATACTATCCAAATGTTTTCTCTATCTATGAAGCTCAAGATTCCCGGCAGTATGAAGGAAGTGGCTGTGAGACGTCTCCCTCCAGCTGGGGGCTGACCTGGTGGTTGGAGGAGAGCTGCCCGCTGGCCCGGGTCCAGGTGANAGATAGGAAGCAAATAGGCAAATAAACAGCAAAAGCAAACAAGTAGGCATATCTACAACAGGACAATAGGACAAGCAGTATCAAGTTATGATATCATATGGTAGTAGAATAATATCATCACACAATGATATGTAGGATACACTTGCATGGCTGATGGTCATCTAACATAAATATCAACGGGTTATACAAGCGTTTGTCAACAATGCAAGTCAATGCCTTTTCAGTGTGTTTTCATTGTCTTTTGAGAATATATAATTTCGACATAAATACAAAAATTGTATTTATATCTGTGTTCAAAACAGAAACATGATCCCATAGTTAATTTGACAGTAGGTCAGGGAAAATAATAGATATGCTGAGAAAACACGAGTTTGGTTTGAATGATTAACGGGTAATTGTGTTGTTTTGCAAGGATACTGTAATTATAGCTGCAAGGAGAGAGTTGGCAGCTGCATTACATAACATCTTGAAACTTGATAGATCTTGATATTTCAAAATACCGGTTTCAACGCTGTAAGAGCTAACATAACCATGAAGACACTCGTCTTAATACCTTTGATTATTTGATTATTTATATAGAGATTTTGAGAAATCAGTATTAACTTGTAGCATATTGCTAGGTAATTTAGAAATAGGCCTATGTTATAAAATAGGAATAAATACATGCATACATTGTAATATGGCAATATGGCACACACTAGTAATATAGCAATAATAACAACCTGGTCCATGCACGTGCCATAATTACTTTAGCACATGATTCAAGATTCAAGATTCAAGATTCAAGATTCACGATTCAAGATTCAAGATTCAAGAAGTTTAATTGTCACTGCACAGACAGGATGTGCAGTGACATGACAAAAGTGTCACGTGCAAAAGAACAATACAATACAAACAACATGACTTGCAGGATCAGAATATATATCCAATATTTACAGTATTTACAGCAACAAGAGCAGCGGGAATGAGAAATCCAAACAAATGGCAAACAAATGAAGCTCGCATAAGTACTCGAGGGCTGCATCCAGCTTTATGACACTATTGAGCGACACCGGACGAGTTTAATGATGTGTCACTGAAGGCTCTGTAATACCTAGAAGGCATTAGAAGGCCCAATGCTGCTCAGGGCATTGCTGTGCATGTCTCACTCCTCCCACTGTAATGACCCACTTCTCCATATCCACGCACAGCGCTTGGATGTCTTTGTTCAATTTGGGACATTTTATCCAAAGTGACTTCTATTGAAGACAGCGACAGATCTTTGAGGATCAGGCAGGGGTTAAGCATCTGGCTTACGGATGCTTACAGTTAGGCTGAGGACATTGGGGATCGAACCCAGAACACTCTGAGAGTCAAGTCCTGGGAATAATTGAGCAAGAAAAGCCATTGCTATTTAATATAGTCATGTTTTCAACAACAACATAGCTGTCGGTTGTGGATTTTAAATGTTGTTTCAGTCTAGACCAGCAGACCTGTGGAGATATTAGCGCAGGCTGAATATAACTGTGAAAGCACAGAAGAAATATGCACAACCTTTTGTTTAAACACCTTGGAGGAGGTAGGGACCAACTGTGCTGACTGACTCAATCTGTTACGTCATGCTATGACTCGTGTCACTGAGTCTTAACCTCATTTATTTTATTCTTCAGAGACCTGAGAATCATTCTTTCCGAACACACAGGTAGGCCTATTGCTCAATAAAGGTAAAATGTCACCATCAATGGAAAGCAATTTAGCTCGTCCCTTTGTCTGTCCAGGACGACAATCAGGTTCCTTCTTTCTGAGCGTGAGGTCGGATTTTGGGCCCAGAGATTCTAAACTTTAACAACTAAAGAATACAACGTTGTTATCGTCCACTACCACTCAACCAATTGAACAGCATGATAACGTTTCAGGATTTCAAAGTTCTTTTGACATGGCAAGACATATATTATTCATACACAGTTGATAGTAGTTGATAGTAACATTACATTTATAAGGCCTACAACAAGAGCAGACTATTATTCTGCAGGCCTATAGGCCCGTCTGAGTGAGGACTAATAGGTCTGATGTGTGTCTGGCAGACCACAAGCACACATCTTAACTATTTTAACCTATAGGCTGTTAACCCTGTGGCTTGCAACACAAACGCTGACACAAAGGACATGACGGTGATATCTGGTAGCACACCGCCTCCTGCTGGCCAATGGGGTGAAGCTGAAAATAAAACTAGATTCATGAAATAATGTGAAATAAAATGGTTTCAACCCTTTTCACAGAAATTGATCACATGAAGCCCATAATAAACCTGAATGAAAATAAAAAAATAATAACTTTTAAATATAATATAGGCTATGTGTATATGTATGTATGTATGTGTACTTCTCTCGAAAGTCTGTGATTGTATATGTATGTGTGTGAACATTACACGACAGACTAGCCTCATTATAAAAATAACATGCAAGGTTGGGGATTTTGCAGAATACCAGGCTTTATATATATATATATATTTTATATATTTTTTCTTCTTCTTTCATTTAAATATATATATATATATAGGTATTGTTCTAATTCCGGTGCTTGTGTCCATTGCCCGCCGTGATGATGCCCTTGTAGCCATGGAAACCCCGTCCATGGCAACCTCCTCCTCCTCTTCCTCCTCCCTCTCCTCTCTCTCCTCCTCCTCCCTCCTCTCCTCCCTCTCCTCCTCCTCCTCCTCCTCTATACCTCCCAGAGGTGCTGAGTGTTGTGTTGTGTTGTGTCTGATCCATGGAGCGCTGCAGGATGGCCCGGTCGGGCATCGTCGCGTTGATCGTCATATATTGTGAGTCCTTTTCATTTCATTGTCGTTCTGTTGGTCGCATCGTGGCGACCGCTTCGCCTGACGTGCGCTCCGCTGCGCGTCGACATTACAGCCGCTTACTCTCTGGACGTATGAACGTGTTGAGGATGAATGGTCTTCATCGAGTCTGTCTGTCTGTCTGTCTGTGGTTGTGTGTTTGAACGAAGGGTAATAGATAATATAATAACTCAATTAAATGGCATTAAATAAATATGGGACGGGGTTTGCAGGGGCTGCTGTATGAATATGAATATGAATATGAATATGAATATGAATGTGAACACCCCTGGACGACCATCATACCCCCTGGACGGACGTCACGCATTTCATTGCATTTTTGCAACCTTGCAACAGCACCAATGGAAATCTAATGCTGCTATTAAGTGTACAATTGCAGATGAGTAGCCCACCATTCATCATTAGCACATCATCATCACTACATCACTACATGGAGTTTCCTTGACAGTATAGCTGTAAATAAACGACCATAAAACAATGCCGGGACAGCTGTGCACACATACTGTGCACCAGTGTGTTAACAGGTAGGTAATGTAGGCAACACAACCGCCGTTAGCATGTCATTATCTCCTTTTCCTTGCCCTCCCCCCCCAAGTTGTCTTAGAGAATGGATCAGTCAGTCACCCCCCTCATAACTTGTGCCGTGTCGCCTGACACACGCTAATGAAGGCTTTATTAACGTGTGTCAGGGTCTCAGAGACGCCCGGGTCAAGGACAGGGGTCGGATGAGGAATGGCTTGCCCCCGTGGGTGGCCAGCAGGTCAACGTTGTTGTTCTGCCCCCATCCTCCTCCAGCAGCAGGACAAGCAGTGTGACCAGTGGGTTTAGTGGGGCGAACGTAATTCCCCCTTCGAGTCCTGGAGGATGCGCTGTGATGTTTCCATTGGGCTGTGACTCATTTCTGAAGTGCAAATACCCCCCCCGTAGGTGCATTTGAGTCTTTTCAAATCACCCGTTCGTTGAGCACGTATTGAACTACATGTATGTGCTGCGACATGTTACATGACCAGAGAGTTGGGAGAAAGGTTAACAGGTTTTGGAGAGTGAATGCTTTTCCCCCCAGCAGCCATACTGGCCATCTGTTACGCTGATGCAGTAATAGCCGGGCCATACATCCACGTACAGTATAAAGTGGCGCCCCACGGATTCCAGGCCTGTTTGCTGCTGCTGCTGCTGCTGCTGCCTGAGCCTTTAGTTGTTGTGAGCGTGAGTGTGTTGTCGGCGGCTCAAGTGATAAAGCGAGACACCAAAGCAAAATCTCTCTCTCGCTCGTAAAGCTGTTCTCATACGGCGCCGCACGTCTGAATCTGAAATGAGACGACGTCGGTGGATTTATTGACTGACCGGTGCGTCGTGTGCGGTGCTCACCGCCACGCCGGCAGCGCCGAAATGATTGACAACGTGAGCCGTAGAGGTAGATGCTAGCTCCAGGTCCAAAATGTAATTTGTCCTCCTCTCAGCTCAGCAGCAATATCATAGCACCTGGCAGGGGGGGGGGGATTTCAGGTCTAGACTACTGAACGTGTTTGTAGAATAAGCATCATGTAATGATATTGAAATAACACATAATACATTATTACATTTTTGTAGGGTTAGATTCATTCTGAAAGCCTGGAATTTACCATTTCATATTATTTGCCATACAAATAAGAATACATAGCCGAATAATAATTCATTCACTCAATTTCTGTTTCATATTACTGTCATTGTGTATCTGAAAAGTGTTTCCTCCCTCCATTACAGCGTGCTGTCGTATGCAAATCTTTGACATGTTGTTCTATGAATATATAATATACGACACAGCCCCTATTTGATGTGTTTTACGACTCACATGATCCGTATCCGTCGCGACACATATTACGACATGCTTATGAGATTGATTTTTCAGACAAAGCTTCAATTGCGCAGCGCAGAAGTCATCGGATTTTTGCAATGGCTGCGTTTGGAATGCGTGGAAAAAGGCTTTTTATAGACATCGGACTGGATCAACAATGTTGTATTGAGGACTGGGACGCACGGTTGCTTTCATGTTGTCAGTGCCTAAGAGGATTGCAAAATGTGGCTATTTAATAGAACATTTCTCTCCAAACAGGCCATGTTCTCCATCTATGCATTACCACAACCAAGAGATTATAGAAAGAGAGGCTTGCGCTTGAGCTATTTTTCTACGTATCAGAACAGATACAGATTCATCTTTAGACACGGTTGTGTGATGAAGGTCACTCGGTGACGTATTAGCATTTAGAGCCGCTATGGCCATTGTCTGTTTGATTAACCGCTGTTGTTCTTTCCCACGGCCTCACGTGTATTGTTTTACGACAAACGGGGACACGAGGTCAGGGTTGTGTTTGACGAGAAGCAGGCCGATCGTCGGTAGGCCTCACTATGTAAGGCCCTAGTTTACACACTTGAAAATAATTATAAATAAACTTCCCCAGGCTCCCCATTTGGCCATATTATTCTTCATATTCTTCACGATGCTGCCTGCAAGACAAGCCTCTATAACAAACAAATACAAATATGACATTGAGTCATACAGCTAACTAAAATACTGAGTTGGAGTCATCCTATGAAGGCTCTGTCTCTACTCATGATCGCGTATCTATCTCTTGGTAACTTCAAGCCTCCGTCAACCGATGCGCTCAGTCGGTGTGGAGGTTGCTCATGCAGAGAGAGGTGCCCTCGAGGACAGTTTGAGTACCCACACAACGTCTCCATGCCGACACACTGAGCACATCTCCACTGAACATCACAATCTCGGAAACACAAACATTTAAACTGAAGCCACGCTCTCTCCTGGAAGCGTTCTGCGAGAGACTACACTCGGGGCTATGGTCGTTTCGGCTATAGTCACCATTCCTTGGTGTTTCCACGTTAACAGACCAGAACACAAAATCTCATCTGTATAATACTGGGGGAGGGGGGGGGGGTTGGGTGGCAAGCAGTGTTGGCCGGGGGCTGGATAAGCTATGTGTCTCCCAGGATGTCCAGTCACTGTTGGGATAAAAATAGCCCTCCGTCGCACACAAGAGTGGGAAAGTCAGTGCAACGGAGACGGAAGCCGAGACCTCGGAGTCAGATGGGTCTCCCGTCTCTATCTTCTCTCCCCCCCCCCCCCCCCACACACAGCAGAGCACCACAGCTGTGCACAGCTAGCGTTATGCTGCGGCAGTATGCGCCGCTGTCAGCCACGAGTTCTTTGCCACTTTGCTAGTTCTACTATCGTTTGTTGCAGCCGTGGGCTAGCGGAACGACTTGGTGGCTGCGTGCGAGGAGGCATTATGCGCAGTGCTGCCGAGGGGCGATGGTGTGTGTGTGTGTGTGTGTGTGAGGTGGTGTGTGTGAGGTGGTGTGTGTGAGATGGTGTGTGTGGGTGG
>PIJE02005791.1:0-17348 GCA_002895965.2 Coryphaenoides rupestris
AATACTACAGACTCCTTCAGGGTGGTGGGTGTTGCATGGTGAGACACAAGGATCCCACATACTCTGCGTGGTGCAGGTCCTTACAGTTACGGTTCAGTCGAACGTATAATTCCCGGAGTCTGACTTGTGTGCAAATGGGATTACAGCCTGAGGATGTGTGTGTGTTTACTACCGCTGTCAGCGAACAGTTTAGGTCTTTAGATTTTCCAGGGAAGGAAGGAAGTTACAACCTCATTAGGCGAAGACTAAAAGGGGAAGAAAAAATATGAATTAAGCATCCCTATTACAGCGCGATTATTTGTTGTTAAAGCTCTCCGTCGGCTGGTAATCCTGCGCCGGAACTCCCGTGGACGTACAGTAGCCTATGTCTGGAAAAAAAAAAAAAAACCAAGTTTTTAAATGTTGAAGCCGAAAGAAACGAAGAGTTCGTCTCTGAGCTTTAGACGGCGATGGCGGAACGTTTTTGGTGATTGAAGATGCTCACGTCTGCCAAAAAAAATCACCGACAGGAGGGACGAGATCAGCAGTGCAGCGGAAAGTCACCACAAAAAATGTGCTACAGATGTTATGCTTAATTAATTAATTAACATCTTGAAGGTTTACGCGACAAAATTGATATTCAGGTTATACTATGATAGCGATGTTAATGCAGAGAATATTTGTGCTACAAAAAAGAGATTGATTACAGATCAGATTAAGATAAAACCATTTAATCCCCAGAAAGGAAAATGTCTCGTTCAAATTGTCAGATATTGGGATCGCTATTTGCAATCTAGATAAAAACAATCGAGAGATAATCGGAATAATAACACAATAAAGTAACAAATTGTACTGACGGCTGTGTGGAGAGGACGTCCTTTTAATTCGTTCACCACAACATAACTCTTCATAAAACAGCACCGTTCTGTATTCAGTTACACCCTCGGTCAGCCCCTTCCCCCCCCCCCCCCCCCACACACAACCACACACACACTCAACAGCAGAGTTGTTGTATGGGGGACGTTGGGGCCCTGTAGTTGACCAAGGCATTGATTTAATTATCATGGCAATTGGCCCCCCTGCAGGGAGCGTCGCCCGCGGGGAGCAAAGTCAACCGTTTTTTGTTTCAAGCTCTTTTCTTTCCCTTTTCGTGAACAGGATCTGCGTCCACTTCCAATCCCATATAAGTCCATTCAGCAATTCCATGTATAATCTGATTTGAAATCCGGGCATAAGATGCTTGAACTGTGGCCAACGGTTCATGCTCCCTTTTCCGGAGACCCTCTGGTTCTCTCTTTCCGGGATTAACCATTGATTCTCTCTCCGGGAACCTCTGCGTCTCTTCTCCGGAGAACCTCTGATCATCTTCTCCTGGAGAACCTCGGTCCCTCTCTGAGGAACCTTTGGTCTCTCTCCTGGAGAACCTCTGATCTCTCTCCTGGGAACCTCTGGTCTCTTCCTGAGACCTCTTGTTCTCTCCTGAGAGAACCTCTGGTCTCTCTCCTGCTGTGAACTTCACGAGGGACTCTGAATCATCCACAACCACGGCCCTGTGTTCTTTATTACATACGCCATGTTGGCGCAGCGCGGTGTGTGTGTGTGTGTGTGTGTGTGTTGGTTGCAATTGCCCATTGGGCTGCATTTTGGAGACAAAGGGGGAGGAAGGAGGGGGAGGAGGAGAGGAGGGGGAGGAGACGGCAGGGAGGAGAGAGGAGAGGGAGAGAGGCACATTAGTATTAACCACACAGTGAATCAAAAGCATGGAATTTTCTCCTGGGCTACCATTTCAAAATCCCTGAAGGGCGGAGACGGGAGGGGTGACATTCCAAGAGAGAGAGAGAGAGGAGAGAGGCGAGAGGACAGAGAAGAAGAGAGGAGCAGTGAATGACAGAGAGAGAGACCAAGGAGAAGAAGACGTGAGAGAGAGGGGAGACCGGGAGAGAGAGTAGGAGGGAGAGAGTGAGAGATCACACTGCTGGAGGCTCTGTGTGTCTCTGCCCTCTGTGCACCCGGTTCTGGCTGGGGCCAAGTTTACGCCTCAGTGCTCTGCGCTAGCCTCAGCTTTACACACACACACAACACCACACACACCACACACACACAACACACACACACACACCACACACACACACACAACACATACACACACAAGCCGAACACACACACACCACACACACAACACACACACACACACACAGCTGGGGTACCGGTATCAGAGAGACAAGGAGAGAACGTGGCCTCCCGGAGAAACATGCTTTCACAAAATGCCTCATTTGCATAAATTACATTTCCAAGGCTGGATCTCCAGACAGGACTTGGTGGTGGGACTAGTTGGTGGGACTAGTGGTGGACTAGTTGGTTGGGACTAGTGCTCAGACTATGTCAAAACCGAGAAAGGAAAACCAGTGCAGGAGTAATCGTACGTTTTACAGTGAAACGTTGTTTTTTATGATCTGCAGAGCGCAGGCCTTCTCTTATATTAATATCATCTTGAATGGAGTGCACCGTGTGGTGCAGTGTGCGCGTTCTGTGTGTGTGTGTGTGGTGTGTGTGCGTGTGTGCGTGTGTGTGTGTGCGCGTCTTGTGTGCGTTGTGTGTGTGATGCAGAGAGTTGAGATGGTTGCGTTTCATTTTGTTAAAGGCAGAGTTGGAGAGAGGGAGAAAGGAGGGTGGGCGGGAGGAAGGAGGCAATTTAGTGCTCTCCTCACAGAGGATTTGGACTCCTTGGCGTCTCAACATGAGGAGTGTTGTTCACCTTTGGAGGAGCAGGACTTCCACACACACTGCCCTCACACCCACACACCGACAACAATAGGCGAGCGCAGAAGCAGGGAGACACACTTAAACCCAAAAAAAAACTTCAAACGCACAACCCTCCCTGTGAGGAATTGGGGCGCGCGCCGTTACCGTGGTTTACACCCGATGGTGGCGGATGGGGAGTTATATATAACTGCCCCAATTATCAAAAAACTTTCTCCTCTCTTGTAGCGCAGCTACCATCCCTCCTCCTTCCCTGACCGACCTTCCTCCTCCTCTCTCCCACTCTGTCTGTTTGTAAGACACAGTCCTAGAAATATTCTCATAGTCGCGGAAGGCCACTGACGAGCCTGTATAAGCCTGGTGGTGTGTGTCCCCACCTATGGGCTGGCCAAAACACTCCTTTCTGCCCCGCTGCCTCTCTCCCGCCCTCCTCCCACCTTCCTCCACCCCCACCCCCTCCACCTCCTCCTCCTCTCACCTCCCATCCTCACACCCCAGGTCTTGTATAATGGTTGGTCTGGGGCTCTGGCGGCCTCAGCGCAGGGCTAGGCTAAAACAAACCGGGGAGGTTTTGTGCTGGGGAAACAGACAGCAGAGTGCGTTGCGAGCACTTTGCCAAAAACTTAATTTCGAGAGGGGCGCGAGGAGGATAGCTGGGGGTCAGGGCGATCGAGGCGAAGGTTGAGGCAAGCAAAGGACGTGGGCGCTGGGGGCGGCTGCCGGGACGGGTGGGGCGACGCGTGATGCGAGAGGGTTCCTTTTTCTGTGGGACACAGCGGCCTGACGGAGCAATGGCGGTTGTTATGGGGGTAGTGATAGAGTGATCGTCGGGATGACAGGGCCAGGCCAGCGGTGGGGGTGTCAGGGCGTGCCGTGGGTGGCTCGAGGGCGGAGCGCCGGTCCATGAGGAGGCTTGGGTGTGTCAGCGTTGGAGCTGAGTGAAGAACCTGTGTCTTTGTGCTCGTATGACAGCAGGTGGTATCGCGAAGAACTCCTCCCTCCTCTGGCTGGTCGCCCCCTGCTCTCCTGCCGTCTCTCCTCTCTCCTCAGAGAGGAGCTCGCTCCCCCCCTTCCCCCTCCCATCTTCCCCAGAGGACCAACGCGGACGAAGCTTCCAACTTCTGTCCTCCTCTCCTCTCCTCTCCTTCTCCCTCTTTCCCTCTCTTTCCTCTGTTCTCTGCTTTTCCTCCGTGCTCTCTCGTTTTCTTCCCACTCTTCCCCTGCCCTGAATAAAAAAATACATTTCCAAAATATATTTCTCCTTCTTCTTCCTCTCCTGTTCTCGCTGGTCGTTTTGGACAACTTTTTCGCCCGAACGAGTCAAGTTTTTTTTTTTTAATGGCTCTCAAGTTAATAAACTGATCCTGAAGAAGAAAAGAGAAGTGCAACAATAATCACTAGACACATGAAACTTCATCCTTCATTGTTAACGTTTACTTGTATTGTTTTTTCGCTCACCCACCGGGCCACCCTGGTCATCTTTTCACCCGTACCCCCCCACCCAACATCTCTCCCCCCCTCCCTCCTCCTCACCCTCCCCCGTCCCTCCCCCTCCCTCCCAGTAATGTACCTGTTTACCTGTTGGGTTGGTCTCCCAGTTCCGGAATCAACAAAACCACCGCATCCCCATCTATAGTGTGCAGATTAGCCTCACTAATCCGTATTTCAGGAAACAGCCTCCGCCTCCACGCAACCACGAGCACCCACCACCCACCAATCTCCACCGACACACAGATTTACTTCCCATTACCATTCTCCCCACATTCATTACCCCCTTCCCCTCGTTTCTGTTGAGAGGTTTGGCGTATGGGGTGGGAATTCAAGAGATGAGGGAGAGATGTCAGGATCAGAGAGACTGCGAATAGATTGATCTGCAGAGCCAGGGAAGATGAGAGAGTGATCAGAGAGAGTGATGGAGAGAGAGACTCAGAAGAGAGAGCGAGGGGAAGAGAGTTGTTGGTTGTATCAGACCTAGGGATGAGAGGGAGATAAGATTTTGGATGGGAGAGAGGATGCAAGAGAGAGGAAGAAGAGAGAAGCCGGGGAGCGCTCCAGCAGGTTTAAAGGTGCACCAAGGAGAGAGAGAGAGGAGAGAGGGAGAAGCAGAGAGATGATGGTATGCGCCTGTTCTCGGTGTTGAGAGGAAGATTAAATATCCGTGTGTCTCCGGTCCGAACGAGGTTTCATTAATAAGAACAAACACAAGTTGCAAGGACCACTTAGGGACGCCGCCCACCCACTCCCACCCTTACCCCACCCTACCAACCCTCACGTATTGTGCCTACCCCCACCCTACCCCCACTAGGCACCACGTGGGCCCCAGCTAAGCACCCAACGCTCCGGCCCCCCCTTCGGGGGGAGGAGCCGGGCATAAAGCCGGGTGGTTTCATGACGCTGGGGGGTGGGTGTGTGGGTGGAGTGGGAGGAGGAGGGTTGTACGGACTCAGGGAGAGGTGGAGCGTGGTGGATGGTGGGGCGGTGGGGGGGGGGAGGGCTTTATCTTTGGCCCTTGAAAGTATGTGAGACATGCCGGGCTAACCAAAGCAGGCGTCTCTCTTGCTGGTATCCCTTTTTCACCTCCTCTGCTCTGAGGAGACTCTCAATGGAGAGCGTGCACCGGGAGAGAGAGAGGACGGGGTGAGGACCACCGGCTAACGGATTTATTTTTAACATTAAACCGGATATCAATGAAAGGGTGGGGAGGGGTTTATTTGTAGATCGTTATTATTCGATTATATTTCTGTATTTTTAAGTCTTTGTGTCATAACACATAAAACCAAATAAACATTCTCCTCTCGTTCCTTCTCATTGCAAATGCAGGACTTTAGTGGCACCCAGTGGTTGTGTGTGTGTGTGTGTGTGTTGTGTGTTGTGTGTGTGGGTGTGTGGTGTGGTGTGTGTGGTTGTGTGTGTGTGTGGTTGTGCTGATCTATGAGAGGTTAGGCTGAAGCACCGTTGGCGCACTCCATGGGAGAGGATGTCTTGCCGCTGGTCACCAGGAGGCAGTACAACCAGGACCAGTACAACCAGGGAGGAGAACCAGGGAGCAACCCAGTGGTTTCAGCCCAGCGAGTAAATAAAATATTAAAGATCAAAATGGTAATTATTTTAAATGGATTATTATAAATAATAAGAATAATAGAATAATCAGAATATTAATACATGGGCAATAATGTTATTCAATAATGTCTTAAGAAATGCTAAATTATAAAAAAAATACAGTGAGTCTGATCTTGTCCAGTGCACAAACCACACACCCACACTATTGCACACGCACCCACACAACATCCACCACACACACCAGCCGAATGAACCACGAAGCTGCCATGAGTGTTCGCTTGGCGCTTAGGCTGCCCAGCAGGTGACAACAACATTGTGTTTCTGTACAGGCGATAGTGTCTTGTTGCAATGTGTGAACATGGGTGTGGATGTCAGCGAATGTCTATAGCGCGGTCCCCTATCATTGCGGGGCTTCCGTACCGCATCTGGCCCCGACTGTGGTGTCTCGTGTGTTGTTGAGTGGTAATGTGGTATGCCTCATATGCCTGTGTGTGTGTGAGTTGC
This sequence comes from Coryphaenoides rupestris, assembly GCA_002895965.2. NCBI lineage: Eukaryota > Metazoa > Chordata > Actinopteri > Gadiformes > Macrouridae > Coryphaenoides > Coryphaenoides rupestris. Next base: position 6,304 of record PIJE02005791.1, read on the forward strand.
TGCCAATACAACATGTCTGTGTTGTTGTGTGTTGTGTGTGATGTTGTTTGTGTGTGTGAGTCGTGTGGTGTTGCGTTGTAGTTGGTTGGTGTGTGTGTGTGTGGGTGTGTCTGGTTATTGGAGGCATTTTTGCACAATTTGTGCAGTGTGTGGGTGTGTGTGTATATGTCGTTATGCTGGCGTGACTGAGTGCAGCGAGAGATACTTTTCTGATGTCTGTGTGTGTGTGTGTGTGTGTGTGTCATTGGATTTTTACACACTTGGTGTGTGGTGTGTGTGTTCCTACTCGTTGTCATTCTAATGTGTCTTGTACCCATTTGCCCTCGCAGTCAGACCTACAAGAAGTACATTTTATCGAAAAGAGATGAAAACACAATATATCACACTTGACGGGTACAGAAAGACACACACACACACCACACACACACACACACACAGCAACGACGCATGCACGGACACGCACACACACACACCGAACTCTACGGTCTGCACTAATGACGCTTTCTCCGGGAAAAAACTCTTTCAGGACAGGCGAGGCTGCTTATTGTAGTCCCTCTGGCAGTCTGAGTAGTTACCTATCTTTCATAAGTTTGGTCGTTTCTGGTGTTGTGTTAATCCAGTTCAGTGTTAAACAGCAGTCACCCCAATCCACAACTCACCACCACCACATACCTCCACCCCATTCCACCACCACCACTCCATCCGCCCTCCATCCCCCTACACTCCAACCACTCACTCACCCCCCCACGTCCAGACCCAGACCCCACCACCACCCACCACCACCCGCCCCATCCACCAACCACCACCACCACCACCATCACCACTCGACACCACACCCCAACCACCACCAAAGCACCAGCCACCACCACCACCCACCATTCACCACCACCACCACTACACGCATATCAATCACTTCACCACCTGCTAACCACCACCACCAGTCTGTAGTCGAGGGGTTCTGAATGTGCTACTGATTAATACGACTCACGCTAAACAGTGCGGTTGATGTGTGGTGTCTGTGTGTGTGTGTCCAGAGTTGGTGCTTACTGTCACACAAACAAAGGTAACAACAGGACTCTGTCGGAGGCTGAACCTCTCCGTCCCCGCGTGCCCACTGTCCGTCGGGTTACTTTGTCTCGTAAAAGGAGGGAAGCGCGACAAGCGTTGTTTGTCGTGCTGTTGTTCGGGCTGGCGACGTCTATGAAATCAATATTTTCATCGGATTTACTTAACGGCTTGCGGGGGAGAACGGATCCTTGGAGACGGCAGGAGGAGACTTGTCTTGCGGTTTTTCTATCGTGTATTTATTTTACACCATTTTATTTATTTCACTTTTATTTATTTTACTCGCGTGTGTGTGTTTATTCTGCGTTTTCATCAGCCCACAGAAACACAATCGTTGTTTGCCGTGTGAGGAGCAGAGGCATTATTTTATTGATTTGGTGGATTGTTTTCGGTGAACTTTCACAATTTGAGCAAAATAATTTTGTTTGCTGTCTTTTATCAAAACTAATAGACGTAGAGAGGACGTCTCTGGTCAAAACCTGGTTCGAGTGGGCCGGGAGGGACGTGGGTCCTTTTCTAAAAAGCAAACCTAAATATCCACCTCGCATATCAACACTCGTCCCGATCTCAATATTCTGATAGCATCTTGTGTGGCTTCATTTTTTCCTCAGTTGGTTGAAGATCCGAGATTTCAGATCTCTCCCAGAAACAAGCCGAAAGGAAGAAAAAGAAAAACGCAAAGAAACGCGATAGGTGGACGCGAGACTCCAGCAACGGACCTTTTGTGCCGATCGACTCATGACACTTATGTGTTGAAAATTTTAATTGCAAAGTCAAGGCCAGTTAGACTGAGATTCATACACCCTAGGATATCAGAACGGAACCAATATTGCAATATCAAGGAGAGTCGATCGTGGTCTTCGCGCTGCAGTCATACCGTGTTCCTCAATATAAGGAGCTGACTCATTATCGCGATTTAGTAATCTGTTTGGTTATATGATGACATCTGATGTGAGGCCAGTGATTAACTTTAGTTAGGCAAGGTCTACTGCACACACACACACACACACTGACACACAACCACACGAGTTCAATGGCGAGGGGAAAAGGAGGCGGCGCGCGCCACAATACACACGACACACTTCATATATACTTTACTGAACACACAATAGTGAATCAAACTGGATAAACCTGACAAGAGGTGCCAACTTGCCCACCTAACTGTCTGGATCATGTGCATACAGTGCGTGGTGCATCACATGTGTGTAGTGTCTGACTGATGTGCGACTATCGTGTTGTGTTGTGTGGTGGTGTGTGTTTGTGGTGTCGTCAGCCAACATGTCGTGTGCAGTGTCGGCCATTTTCGCTTTAGGTGTATGTGTTGTATCCCAGATTTGTCAGCTATCTTAACGAAAACAACAGTTTCATGCATCAACGACCATAGCCACACCCCTTCTTGCGCTTCCGCCTGTCTCTCCTTGCTTCCTTGTTCCTGTCTGGTCTCCCTGACAGAACACACACGCACCCAACAACACACACCCAACCCACCGGTCTAACGTTCGTTAGCTTGTTTTTTTCCTCTGCATTGCGCCCTTCTGGCTACGGTGTGTGTTTCGACGGCTCTTGAGAGGCTACGGCCTCCGGTTCTGAAAGACTCGCACTCCCCGCATTAGCAGGGGTGAATGGCCCTTCTGTGAGCAACTGTTTAGCAGAGGAGGGGGAGGGAGGGGAGGAGTGAAGTGGGGGGGGGGGCTTCCACTTTCTCTCTCCCTCCTCTCCTTCTCCATTCCCATCCATCCCTCTCTTCATCCTACTTTCTTCCCTAATCTTGGGAGCCTGACTTTGTGTCTGGTGTGGAGGTAATAAATGTATGTACTCAGTCATGCCAGAGATAACAGCTGTGAACCCAATCTACTGGACCTTGTGTAGTGATGTAGCTTAGGCTGTGTGTGTGTGTTGTGTGTCCTGTGTGTGTGTGTGTGTGTGGTGGTCTGCCATTGCTGTGATGTTGGTCTGTGCGTGGTTGATGTAATTGTGTGTGTGTATGTAGTTTGTAGATATGTGTGGTATGTCTGTGTGAGTGTGATGAGGGAACATCTTCACAGTCCCAGAGAGACGCGCGTGTAGTGTCCTCGTGTTGTGTGTGTGTTGTGTGCATGTGTCAACTGAGGGCGCTATATAAACCTTGCTCTGTGGAGAAGCTGTCTTCCAACTGTTGATTGTGATACTAGTGTTACACTTCACGCCGATGTGATGAACTCCTTAACATGCCGACGTATTACTGTCCACGACCTATCATGATGAAGGTCAACGTGATGAGTAGTGCGATGAGTACATGAGATATCTTGATGAGATAACATACGAATATAACATGACGAATTAACTGACGGATGTACTAGGATGAAATAATGACGAACCTGCAATACGTACCGTGCCAATTGCAGGGAATAGAGGTGTCCTGGAATAGAGTAGAGAGTGAATACTTCTGTCCATCAATTAGATTTTACTCTTTATCCTATTAAGTTATGTATTTTAGTTTCATTCAATTTAATTAAATTAATTTCAGTCATATGACCCTAGCCTAGCATTTATAACGTCAACACTAACCCTGAATCCATTTTGTGTTTATGACCAGGAGACGTGTCTCAATTATCACTCTAGGTTTATTTAAAGTAACTCTCACTACATACCTCTGGGTCAGATGTTCTGGTTGTCCATACATTACGGGTTGGATTGGTTTTAGGACATGAATGCATTGAAGAAATCCTCTACAATGTCGTTATGCATGGATGTATGCCAGGATGTATTCAGACATTCGATATATTTGGTTGACCATAAATGAATTAGGGGAATTGTGATAATGTGTTGGTGTTTTATTCTTGAACAATATGCACGTTTGTATCTGGTGGAAGATAAATGAGAAATGTTATTATATGTCTTCACGGGGGACAATTACCATCGTGTCTTACGTCGGGTTATTTTGTTTATTGGCTTTGAGCTTGTTTTGTTGAGCTGTTTGTTCCTTGATGTTTGCTTCATTGCTTGTTGCTTGTGTTTGTTATTATTTTGTTTTTTTTGTTGTTATAATTTTCATGCTGTATTCCCTTCTGTTTTTTTGAATCATTTCTATTTGAAACATTATCTGCTATCAGCTCTTTATCCAAAGCATTTTGCCAGTCGATTAGGACATCATGTGTGTGTGTGTGTGTGTGTGTGTGTGTGCATTCGTGTTTGTGTGTGTCTGTGTGATGCGGTGTAGATAACTTGTGTCATACGGTGTGGATAAAAAAAAAAGCGCAACCCAAAACAAAAAGAGTCTGTCTGACTCAATTTGGTCCTCAACGTCGCTCACCGCGGAAAAAAAAAAAAACCCTCGGAACGAGCCGTCATAATCACCCTTCTAGAGTTTAACAGAACTTTGAACCTGGCAACCCGACGAGGTGAAATGTTGTAAACAAAGGAAGTGGACCAGAGGAGCTCTGTTTGCCAGCGAGTCGGCGGGCGAGAACACAATAGCTCTCCTTTCAAAGGGCCGTAACCGTAGACGCTAATAAAGTTACGGACTGCAAATAAAGGCAGAGCTCCTGGAGCCACAACAAGACACACACACACACACACACACAGCATGCAGGCTGTAGCTGCTGTTATTTCACGGTTACGTTTTATTACGTTTTATCTTTTGCTGTTATTTTGTTGTTCTTTGTCATGTTCTACTCGTTAATGTTATTTTGTATTTGCGTTCGGAATTTTGTATTTTCTGGATGTTTTTTTGACAACATTATACCTCAGACGGCCGACCCTGAAAGAGTCAAACTTTCCCGCGACGCTTTAAGACTTAAATCCTCGACACCGATTCGAAAAAAGTCAGCCGCCGTGTTTGTAACGACGGCTCAGCGCTCCGCGGATTAGACGGAAACATTTGAGGGAAACTAAAAATCCAATTGGAGAGAAAGTCTGGAGAATATTACTGCCGGGATTACTGTAAATATGGATGATCCCCGGTTATTAGCTATTAAATACGACCGCTGCAAATCCTCGACGACGTACGTGTGGGTTACTGTACTCGGCCGACAAAGATATTACACAAACCGGGTGATGTATTTAAACCTGCAGTTCCTTCTACTGGGATCAAAAGTGACAGAAAAAATCTATTTAGTCGCCAATAAGCTGCTTTGAAACGTTAATTAAAAGAACTAACATTTAGGGCCTCTATGTATCTGATGGCCGCTGGCAGACTCTTCCCTGACACATAAACACCTGCTTACTAGTCAGCCTGATACCTCCACCTCCCGTCACAAGTTGAAGCGTCACGGCCCCCCCCTCCCGCCCCCCCCCCCCCGCTGCCGAGGGTCGCGACCCCAGCTCTTTATTGTCCCCCGAGCTGTTGGCTTAATGAAGTAAGAAGAACGAGGCCGGGGGGCTCATTTGGAGCAGCCATTCTCTCTCGCCCTGCCACGCCAGCGAGGCCTCGTTTCCTTTTCCCCCTTATCTGCCGCCGCGGTCATTGGGGTCCGAGATCCGCGTGGACGACTTTGCGCGACTAAAAAAATAACGGGGGAACTTTTGTGATCACGTCATTAATAGGCCGCTCCGGGGTTCTGTGGGATTTCAACAACCGGATTTACTCCTTGCGTCGACGCGATACTGCAGGCTCTGCAGGCCTGCCACCCCCGGGTGCTGCAGGATTAGAGGCGACGTGATGACAATGGAGATGTTCCCGTCTGTGTCTACGTCCGCGTCTGCGTCTGCGTCTACGTCTGCATGTGTTCTAGAGGATGTGGGGTTGTGACACCGACGCCCACTTGAATTACGGAGACGGATGCAAACAAAACATACCAACAAATGTCAAATTACACACAAAGATTTCAGCATTTCCTCATATATCTGAATTGACATGCATAAATATACAGGCCTGTGCTATACTAGTCCAAACGTATTGACTGTAATTAAAAGTATATCTACGGGCTATTTATAAACGATGCACAATGGGGCCTCTCATTAAGGTCTCTTCAGCCACTCGTTGAATGGGCCTCAGAACTCAGCGTCCATTCATGACGAGGAAGGAACTCAGGGGGGAGGGTGAGGAGGGGGGAGGAGGGGGGAGGTTTAGAAAACAGAGACAGACGGAGAGACAGAAATTCATCATGGGGCACAGAGCCACTGTCAGACACACACACACACACAGACAGACAGACAGACAGACAGTCAGACACACAGACAGACTCTCTCTCTGCTAGGATGGGCAACCCAGGGCACAGCGTCCCTTTGTGTGGCCCTCGGCTTACGGGGCCAAATGCCAGCAGGCTTACCGCCACGCTGTCTGTCCCTGTGTCCCCGTCCGCGCAGTAATTAGTCAGATCTTAATGGCGGCGGGGGGGTTATTAGTGTCAGAAGGAAGCTTTAAGCGTCACGTTAATGAAGGGGGATTCTGCAGACACCTTGTGTGGCGCTGTCACCCACTTTATAAAGGCCTTGTTTGGCCACAACAGGGAGGCCGAGAGGAGGAGGAGGAGGAGGAGGAGGAGGAGGTGGGGTCGGGGTGGGGCCCCCTCGGAGACGAGGAAGAGGAGAGGACAGAACCTCATCGTTTTGGGAGAGGAAGGCCGTCGAGACCCGGGGTGGTCAGTACAGACCCGGTCAGGTACAGACCTGGTGTGGTCAGTACAGACCCTGTTGTGGTCAGTACAGACCCGGTCAGGTACAGACCTGGTGTGGTCAGTACAGACCTGTTGTGGTCAGTACAGACCTGTTGTGGTCAGTACAGACCCGGTCAGGCGCAGACCAGGTGTGGTCAGGTACAGACCATGAATAAAATAGTGTGACCTTGTTCAGAATCCGGACCACTTGACATTCCTCCGGTGTGAGGAGCAACACGGTGACCTCACCTCACAGGAAACAAGGAGATAAACGGTCAAAGACCAGCGAGCATCAACCTGCTCCGTCCAGGAAAGAAAATCCTCACTTTTTTTAGAAAACATTTTGGGTGGGGGAGGGTTAATCTATTTCGCCGCATATCCGACGGTCGCTCATGCAGGATATAAAATCCGAGTTTATTTCCTGCTTGGCTACCCAGCATCCGGCCCGGCCCCTCGCACACAAAGGACCACCCTAATGTTGCCATTAGTTATGCTCTTCTGGTGCCCAAAGGATTGATCCCGGGGCCCGGGAGCCGATGGCTTGGCTACATGAATGGTGGAGAGAGATAAGGGGCTACGGAGCAGATAGCGAGCCACCGGCGCCCGCACCTCCACCCCGACACCCCCCCGAGAAAAAAAGATGAATAATTGGTAACGACGGTTTTTAAAGGAATCCCACCTTGGCTGTCCAAACAGCGTCCTCAAGTCAAGTCAAGTGTATCATTCACCAAACAGACATAATAATACTATAATATTAATAATACTTTACTGTTATAATACAAATAGTATTTTTTTATTTCTGTGTGTTTGTACAAAGTATGTGAACCTCCAGTAAATTGAAAGAGATTTCATCGCGTGAAGGATTCATTCTGTTGCAGTTTAAAAAACTACATTTGAATCAGTGCACATTGATGAGGTCGATGATGAGGTCGGCACACACACACACACACACCACCACACACCCACCAACTAAATAACTACACACAAAATCTAAAGTTTCATTCAGAAGATTTAGGAACAATAACCCATATCCCAGAGTTTATCATCATTATCATCATCACTCAACTCCACAATAACAACAACACAAGCAACACTAAATCTACAGATCACTACATTAAATAATAGTACATCATTATAAAATAATAATGCAAGTAATGATTGATTAAATAATTAGTAAAGCCCCACACAGCATTGGGAGGCGTCGGGGGGATTCACCTGACAAAATAAAAGTCCCGTTTGTCCGGACGTCGTCGGGGCCCCACAAAGAGAAGAGCCCAGCACAAAGACGATCTGATTGTGAGGACCCTCGGGGGCCCGGGGGGCGGGGGGGGCGCGCTCTCTGGGGGCCGGACCCCGCACACACACCGGGGCCCGCGCGCCGCTTAGCAAGCAGATAAGACACAGGAGCAGGTTATCAGGCCGCTTATGAGGCCTGAACACACACACACACACGCACGCACACGCGCACACACAACACACACACGCACACACACACCAACACACACACTCACCTGTCCTATTGTAAAGAAGACACAAACGGAAACACCTCCGTTCGTCTTAATGTTATAAAAGATACACGTGTGAGTGGCATAATACATTTAGATATAAATGTACTTCTAACATCTATCTACAAGTATGTTCTCGTACAAAATAAATGTATGTTGTACAGACAAAAAATACATTTGGTATGTAATAGTATGTTAAAAGTGCATTGTTATATAGACTAAAAGTAAATCTATGTATTGAGTATGTATTTGAGTATATATAAAAGATACTTCTTGTGTATTTGTTCCAACAGAATGTGGGTTTCTCTGGGTAAAGGGCAGGTCTGTTTACAAGGTTGGGGGTATATTGTTATTATATGCAACATAAACTCCCTCTAGCAGAGAATAAAATGGAGCGCTTCATACCAGCGCCACTGCAGGCAGACAGTCGTGTAGCGCAAACTTTATAGACCCAACCAGTCCAGCGCTTTTATGAGTGAGTGAGTCGGGAGAATGTCTCTCGCCCAACTCCTCTGTGTGTGTGTGTGTGTGTGTGTGTGTGTGTGTGTGTGTGTGTGTGTGTGTGTGTGTGTGCGTGTGTGTGTGTGTGTGTGTGTTTCAGAACAAGTGAAAACAAGAGAAAACAAGTGTTCTCCGGGCCCCTGGTGACCCGGAGAAGATGTCAGGACTGGACTCTTATTTATCGTCTGACTGCGCGGCGCGAAAACTTCCACACGAGCAGAACTCGTTGGTGGGTTGTTCTGCTCGCCTGTGACTCCCACTAAAGATATAAGAGATATATATAAAGATAAGATATATGCTTTGCTGCTTGTGGTATGTTCAATTCATGGTTGTTTACATGAACATTTACATTTAATGTACATTTAGGGCATTTGACGCTTTTATCCAAAGTGACTTACAAAGAGTACATTTGTTGAAAGAGAGACAGCAATATATCACTGTGGTGCATAAAGATAAGAATAGAGCAGGTTTCAAGCATTCATAGTTGCAAGAGTGGGTGTGTGTGTGTGTGTGTGTGTGTGTGTGTGTGTGTGTGTGTGTGTGTGTGTGTGTGTGTGTGTGTGTGTGTGTGTTCTATAAACATTTGACACGAACATCTCCTCACTAAATGTTTCCTAACACACCAAAGGTTGCGAGGCAGATTCCTTTAGGAGACGTCTCTGAGTCTCAGAGGAGAGGGTAAGCGTGTCATTGTGTGAGTGTTCCCGGCTCACTGTGTTGTGTTGTGTTGTGTTGTGTTGTGCGGTGTTGTGTACGAGTGAGGATGACTCCGGTGAAGAGCGTGACTATGATGAATGTGTGTTGACCCGGAGGACTCGCCCCGCGGCTCTACAACACACACACACCCTCTCTAGAGCTTCCTGTGCACCCAGGCAGGACACACACACACACACGCACACACACATGTACAGACACACATGCACGCCACACACATGCAAAGACACACACACACACACACATGCACAGACTCACACACACGCTGCACAGACACACGCACACACACATGCGCACACACACACACAGAATAGAAAAATACAGTACAGAACAATATGAATTATATTAGAGAGACAAAAGTAACTGTCTGAATAAATATTCAGTAAATTACTCTTAGAAAGGAAAGTGTGTATGATCATGGTAATACATATGCATTTAATTCAACACACAAAGTATGAGGGTATATATGTATATCTGTATTTCTATACAAGCAATTACAGCTAATTTATGTTTCCATTAGCTCTAATCATGCATAGTTTCTATGAATATTTTTCTCAGGTGAATATATGTGTTTTAAGGAGTAAAGATGGGCCCTAACTGACTAACTCGATGCCATCTTTACTGGGATTTGAATTCAACAGACTGAAGGGCACAGTCAACAACAACAACAACTTAACTTACATTAATACTAATGAGCCAAAATGTGCATTCAAATTGTTAAAGGCATGTTATATCTCTCCCTAAACCCTATCCGTATGACCGTATGTCTCATTCTTTCTTTCACCCATGGAAATAATCACAACAACAACAACAAATTACATGATGAGGCGCGTGCACGAGAGAGGGGAGTCGTGCACGAGAGAGAGGAGCCGTGCACGAGAGAGAGGAGCCGTGCACGAGAGAGAGGAGCCGTGCACGAGAGAGGGGAGTCGTGCACGAGAGAGAGGAGCCGTGCACGAGAGAGGGGAGCCGTGCACGAGAGAGGGGAGCCGTGCACGAGAGAGGGGAGCCGTGCACGAGAGAGGGGAGCCGTGCACGAGAGAGGGGAGCCGTGCACGAGAGAGGGGAGCCGTGCACGAGAGAGGGGAGCCGTGCACGAGAGAGAGGAGCCGTGCACGAGAGAGGGGAGCCGTGCACGAGAGAGAGGAGCCGTGCACGAGAGAGAGGAGCCGTGCACGAGAGAGGGGAGCCGTGCACGAGAGAGGGGAGCCGTGCACGAGAGAGGGGAGTCGTGCACGAGAGAGGGGAGCCGTGCACGAGAGAGAGGAGCCGTGCACGAGAGAGAGGGGAGCCGTGCACGAGAGAGAGGAGCCGTGCACGAGAGAGGGGAGCCGTGCACGAGAGAGGGGAGCCGTGCACGAGAGAGAGAGGAGCCGTGCACGAGAGAGAGGAGCCGTGCACGAGAGAGGGGAGCCGTGCACGAGAGAGGGGAGCCGTGCACGAGAGAGAGGAGCCGTGCACGAGAGAGGGGAGCCGTGCACGAGAGAGGGGAGCCGTGCACGAGAGAGGGGAGCCGTGCACGAGAGAGAGGAGCCGTGCACGAGAGAGGGGAGCCGTGCACGAGAGAGGGGAGCCGTGCACGAGAGAGAGGAGCCGTGCACGAGAGAGGGGAGCCGTGCACGAGAGAGAGAGGAGCCGTGCACGAGAGAGGGGAGCCGTGCACGAGAGAGGGGAGGCGTCACGA
>PIJE02005792.1:12500-17347 GCA_002895965.2 Coryphaenoides rupestris
CACACACACAGATTTTTCCTCTGAAGCCCAAATCACACATTTCTGTGTCGCTACAAACACGCGAAATAAAGTGTGTGTCCAAAAATGGGAAACGTTTTTTAGCATTTTCTAAAATAGAGTTTCCAAAATAGTCTTGAAGTCTTATTTGAAGTCGTACTTTGAAAAAAGTACAATCACACTCTCTAGTGTGTAGTGTTGTGTACTGTGCTCCGTCTGAACAACAATGTGATTTATAATTAGCGCTACAAATCCAAGGTGAATGCGGTTGCGGTCGGTCGCTCTGTTCGCACTTCGGGGGGCGGCGGCGGCGGCGGCGGCGTTGAGGTTTTATTTAGAACGAGCCACACATCGACACCCCGACCGCCTCCTCCTCCTCCTCCTCCGCCACCGCCGCTCTCCCCACACGAACGCCGCCGCACACTTTATACTCTCTCTGGACGCGCTTCGTTTCTTCGTCTTCCCGGTCAAATCAATGCTCAAGCACCTGCAGCGGTCTGTCGCTCTCTGACCTTCTGGTGGGTTTGTTGCGGGAAACGCTCGGAGCTCGGAGAGAGGATTTCGCTTTAGAGAAGTGAAGAGGGTTTTTGGGGGAGAGAGCGTAATGTTCTCTCTCGTGTGGGGATGAGAATCTTGAGAAGCTTTATTTTTATTTTATTTCTTGGCACGCGGCAGCAGGTGAAACGAGAAGAAGCCAAGAAAATACCCTCGGCTGTTTGTTTCCCGTGTATTTAGTTTTACATTTTTATCATTTTAAATTGAATGCAAAAAAGTGAATCTAAATTAAATTCGCTGTGAATTGATTGCATTACAAACGGCAAAGTAACAGAAAAGAATTAGATCCTCATTTGAATATGGCTTTGAGCGTAAACACACCCACACACACACACGCACACACACACACACACACACACACACACACACACACACACACACACACACACACACACACACACACACACACACACACACACACACACACACACACACATACACACACACACACACACACACACACACACACACACACACACACACACACACACACACACACACACACACACACACACACACACACACACACACACATACACACACACACACACACACACACACACACACACACACACACACACACACACACACACACACACACACACACACACACACACACACACACACACATACACACACACACACACACACACACACACACACACACACACACACACACACACACACACACACACACACACACACACACACACACACACACACACACACACACACACACACACACACACACCCAGTCCACAGTTCCCCAGTCCAGCTACAGTAGCTCAGCACAAGCGGTGGATTCTGCTGCTCGGACTCTGAACAGAACAGAGCTCACGGTGGTGCTGGTGGTGATCTGAGGGCCTTGTTGGGTGTCGCCGGTGGCTCCGAGCGGTTAGCCGTCGGCCGTTAGCCTTTAGCCGTTAGCGAGGCAGCCTGTCTGGCGACCCGCTGCCAGACAGACAGACAGACAGACAGACAGACAGACAGACAGACAGACAGACAGACAGACAGACACATGGCGGGAAAGGGGGAGGCAGGGAGAGAGAACCAGACTCTCAAGGTTCGGGTGAAATAAAACATCCATTCAGAGTCAGACAGGGAGGCAGTGAGACGAACACACAGACATGCTCACTGATGCTCTGATGGCGGCATGCCTGGCTGCAGACAGACAGACAGACAGACAGACAGACACATAGATCGACAGATAGACAAGCGCACAGTCAAGACAGCAAGACAGACAGACATGGATAGATTGGCAGCCAGACGGACAGACAGACAGACAGGCTGGCAGACAAGCGGACAGTCAGACAGACGTGTAGATTGGCAGACAAACGGGCAGGCAGGCAGATGGATAGACAGACAGGCAAACAAACAAACAAACAAACAAACGGAAAGGCAAGCAAACAGACAGACAGGCACACAGACAGAGTGACGGATAGCTAGCCAGACAGACAGACAGACAGACAGACAGATGGAGGGAGAGACAGACAGACAGCCAGACAGACAGACAGACAGACAGATGGAGGGAGAGACAGACAGACAGACAGACCGATGGACAGACAGTCAGACAGACGGAGGGAGAGACAGGCAGCTAAACAGTAATCCGAGGGACGTGGACACAAAGCCGATCGACGGAAAGACACCGAGTGAGACAACAAGAGGTGACTGCACCTCGAGTGGCCGGAGTCACGCACACACACACACACACACACACACACGCACGCACACACACACACACACACACACACACACACACACCCCACTGGTCCGTGCCAAGCTGGGAGTTTAATCTGAGCGTCGGCCATCCTGTGAATTGGTCGTGAACCGAAGGGCCAAGCAATTTACTCCTCACTCAAAGGCCATTCCACACCACAGAGCACTGTGTGTGTGTGTGTGTGTGTGTGTGTGTGTGTGTGTGTGTGTGTGTGTGTGTGTGTGTGTGTGTGTGTGCACGTGTGTGTGTGCGTGTGCGTGTGTGTGTGTGCGTGTGTGTGTGCGTGTGTGTGTGTGGCGTGTGTTGTGTGTGTGTGTGTGTGTGTGTGTGTGCGCGTGTGTGTGTGTGTGTGTGTGTGTGTGTGCGCGTGTGTGTGTGTGTGCACGTGTGTGTGTGTGTGTGTGTGTGTGTGTGCGCCACTACACGTACAAAGGGAGGATGATGGAATTGAGAAGGAGGGGTAAGGTGGGTGGGGCGAGCGATAGGGGGAGCAGGGAGGTACAAAGCGAGAGAGAAGGGGGGGGAGAGAGAGAGAGAGAGAGAGAGAGAGAGAGAGATGGTGGAGGTGGGGTGCGCCAAGCTACTAGAAAGCAAATGAGTAAAGGGGGGGGTGAGGTGGTGAGGTGGGTGAGTGGGTGACGGGGTGAGGAGGAGAGAGGATCTGGGAAAGGGAAATGAAAGCTCCCTTTACTGGGAGGAGGGGTTAGGATTGGAAGGGGGTTGCTGGACGGAGGTGGAGGGAGAGAAGGAAGAGGAAGGTGGATAGGGAGGTGGAGGGAGGAGAGGAGGGGTGGAGGAGGAGGGGTGGAGGAGGGGGTGGGGGGGGGGGGGGGGTGGAGGAGAGAGGAGGTGGAGGGGAGGAGAGGAGGAGGAGAGGAGGGTGGAGGGGGAGGAGGTGGAGGGAGAGAGGGAGGAGGGGAGGGGGTGGAGGAGAGGAGAGGAGGAAGAGGAGGGTAGGAAGGAGGAGGTGGAGGGTGACCGAGGTCATCTTCTGCCTGATTACAACCTTGTTTTCTTCTAATATTCACACATTTATTCCAACAATTCGCTCACCACACACACACACACACACACACACACACACACACACACACACACACACACACACACACACACACACAACACACACACACACACACACACACACACACACACACACTCCAGTTGTCAATCGGACGGACGAGGGATACGACATATAAATATTTATACGTCTTATTATTATTCTTATTATTATTTATTATTGGGGGCTTTCGAGATAAATCCAAACCAGCACTTAAGGCATCAGGCGGATCCTGCTGCTGTTGCTGCTGCTGCTGCCATGGAGACGTGGAGATGCTTAATGTGACGACGCTACACACACACACACACACACACACACACACACACACACACACACACACACACACACACACACCCCCGTGACCCCCATGACCCCCCCCCAACACCGCCACTGCCGCCGCGCTCACCGCCATCCACAGACGCTCACTTTATTCTGTATTCTTTTCATTTCTTTTTATACTGCCTTTTATATATTTATTATATTTCTCATTCCTGCTGGGGTTTTTTTCACTGGAAATATTGTAAATATTCTGATTCTGATCCTCCAATTAATTATCTGCGGTATTCTTCTGCACGTCCCACTGAGCATCGCCACCTTTCACTTCACTGCATGTCCTGTAAGTGTTCGTGACGAATAAAGTTCTCTAATCTTGAATGTTGAGCACGGTTTTGGTTTCGTAAAAATAACGGCTTTCGGGGATCCTGAGGATTCAAAAATGACCGACGTCGTGAAATATTTATACATCAATTCAGCTCTAAATTGAATTAATTTCCCAAAAAGTTTCTTCTCGAGAAGCCGAACATAATATCGCGTGTTTTTGTTTTCAGGAGCCGCCGCGGTGTTTCAGACCTCGATAGTCACACACGAGGACAGCTTCTGCGGTTAGCGGCGGCGTGGGCTACATGCTAGTGAGTTGAGTTGTGTGCTGCGCAGAGTTGAGCAAAACAATCTCTAAGTATAGACCAGTGGCTGCTTCCTCCCCAGTGACACAAAGTATGTTAACATTGCACAGGACTGACTGCGTAGGGCTGACAGTCTCTGCCCGTCTGTCCGCCGCCCGCCGCCCGCCGCCCGCCGCCCGCCGCCCGCTGCCCGCCGCCCATCTCAAACACTCTCAATCCTATCTATACTCACTATCTCTATCTATCACTATCATCACTATCTACTCTATCACTATCATCACTATCTATCTATCTATCTACTATCTCTATCTCTATCTATCTATCACACACACACACACACACACACCGTCGCCATGCGCCAGGACCCTGGAACGATTGCAGTTTAGCCCAACAACACACACTGCATGCTGAGTTAGAGAGAGAGAGAGAGAGAGAGAGAGAGAGAGAGAGAGAGAGACAGACGGCCCACAGAGAGAGACAGAGAGAGACACACACACACACACACACACACACACACACACACACACTCACACATACACATGATAGACACACACACAGAGACAGGCAACACACACACACACACACAGATCACACACACACACACACAGATATATAC
>PIJE02005793.1:0-7500 GCA_002895965.2 Coryphaenoides rupestris
AGAGAGAGACATGGCGACACACGACACGTCCACCTGTCAACATGCAACGAAGACACACACACACACACACACCACACACTCAACGGCAGCACTCTCTTATATTCACCGTCAACAAATGAAAACAAGAAAGACACACATCTGTCACACAGCACACACACACAACACACCACACACCCAACACACACAACACACGGTCGCCCTTTTCATTGGCAACGTAGCTTCGCGGCTGGTTTCAAATCGAGACACGGTGACATCTGCTTTGAGTCAAATAACCCTCTCTTCCGGTCCGTCCGGCAGGGCCACATGCGATTCCACTTACGACAAAAGTGTGGATTTGCAATAATCGGCGCAACAACCGAGACATTGAGGGGGGGGGGGGGGGGGGGGGGGGGGGGGTGAGCCATTTTTGAGTTCCCGTGCGTCACGTTACATCAACAACACAATCACCTCACAATTACATTAATTACTTCGGTCACTTACGAGTTTATTGCCAGCAGATCGTTTGTTGATGATCTCCGAGCCCCCAACGCCGCCGCCCCCCCCTCCCACTCCCCCTCGATCTTCCGAGAATCGGAGCGCTCATTTCCAGTATATATCGGAATTCGGACGCGGTCAGTCGGACGAACGTGCCGGAAGAGAGAGCGAGAGCTTTGGGTGTCTCTAGGTTGTTGGGGGGATTAGAGGAGAAAGGTGCCTGTACACACCTTAGCTTTCCCCCGCAATGGACTTTGAAAAGGGTATGAATACGATATATTTACTCTGTACGTGTTATATATATACAGTAATATAGATATATATAATATCAGTATATATATTATACAATCCCAGGCAGCGCACCAGTGCACATTCTGCAGGGCCTCCTCCGCCGTACTAGTAAATTCTCAAGTCGTCAAATGTTCAACAAAACAAATTCTTCCTAGAGCTTCGCTGCTCCACCAAATCCCCGTTCAGTATCATCAGTATATAACAACCTTCCCTTCCCTTCCCTTCCTTCCCTTCCCTTACCCTTCCCCTTCCCCTTCCGCCTTCCGCTTCCCTGGTTAATTTACTTAGCAAGTTCAGGCCAAAGACTGTATGAGTGCTTTAGAAGCTGTTAAAAACTTCTGTAAGCACGTTGTCTCTGTGAAGCGGTCCTTGTCTTTCTCTGTAGTCATTTTTAGCATCCGGTTTTATTATTCGTCCGATCGTTGGTGTTTTTGACGTCTGTGTTTTATGTGTTCTTCATTTTTCTGTGCGTTGTTATTTTCCGTTTTTATTAACCTTTTCTCCCCAAGCTACTCTTTCTCTCATGTGCATCCTTCGTAACAGACCTTCTCTTCTTGAGCTATTTTATCTTTTTTTTCTTTGCCTGTAACCGGCGGCCACGTCGTTGCTCGTTGCCAGTGTCAACGGGAATGTCACCCGTTCAGAATGGCCCCGTGTGGTGGAAGAGCAACGTGACAATAAACACTTTGACGTTGCTTTGGGTTTTCGCTTCATAAACAAAATGTAAACTTACTTACCTATCGTTTACTTTAAAGTGCCTCTTTAATTGGACGTCACTCGACCGTCATGCACAAACAAAAGCAGCCCGGGCAAACATTTTTTCGCCAGCGGGGGTCGTCTCGAAGTCAGGCGGGGGTTCCTTTTCATTTTGGACGGGAGCCCACTTCATCTGTGAGTGGAGTGGGTGGTCTAAGCCCAGTCCCCCCCCCGTCCGCGTCCCCCCACCCCCTGTTTCCCCCCCCCAGGACTTGCTCAATATTTATAGACTGCGCGCCTCACTGCGACGGTTTTTTTTATACCCATTTGGACTACCGGACCACGGAAGGTACCCCGCAAGGTTCCTCCTCCCCTGCTCCTGCTCCTGTCCTGCTCCTCGTCTCGGATTTACCGGGGACCTCCCGTTATTAGCATAACGCGCTAACCGAATTCAACGCTGACACCCCCCCCGCCCACCATCCCCTCCCCTCCCTCGCCTCTCGCCAGCTTTTGTGGCCGAGGGCCAAAGCGGCTTGCTTTGCATAGGAGACACAAGGGGACTTGTACGAGTTGGGTAATTGGCCACCCCCGCCCTCGGTCCTGACAAGGGAACCGCCTCCTCTCTGCGCGGCCATAATAGGCTGCAAAGGGGGGGGCGGGGGGGGGGGGGGGACTTTTGCACTCGTTCATCACAGAAAGAGCCTGCAACCGCTAAAGGCTAAGCACTGACGTTTGCACCGACATGCGCAACTGTAGAGGTTTTTGTCTCCCTTTACAGGGGGGGGGGCAATCCTTTATCACCCTTCCTGGACTCAAAGGGCAGGCCAGCAGACGGACGGCGGCGACGTCTTCAGTCGCAGGTTGGCTCGTTTATGAGGACCTCGTGGTTATGTTTTTTTCGTCGTCGCCCTGGCGCCGTGTCGCGTCGCGGCCGGGCATCGACAGGCGTACTAAACACGACGCTTAAACGGCCGACGCAACTTTTTTTTTTTCTCTTTTCCCCCCAGTAATGACTCACTGAGAACTATTCGCCTCGCACAGCTGCGTGTTTCACCATCCAGCGGAACTGCAAGGAAGAACATTTAAGATCTTTAAGCGTCTGGTGGAGCAGCCCTGGCCAAGTGAAAACCAAGCCTAACAGCGCACGCACACACAACACACACACACACACACCAGTTGGCCACAACACACACACACATTCAGACACACACACACAGTTAGCAAACACAGACACACAACACACAACCAGTTGGCACACAACACACACACACACACAACACACACAGTTGGCCACACGATACACACACAACAGCTTCCCAGCTCCTTTCCACCTCGTTCTAGGGGTCACAAATCCAACTGTGACAAGACAAGTCGCCTTTCCCTGGTAAATGTTCCCCGTCGACCTCCTGGCTGATCACCGTAGTCCTTCTCTCTCTCTCCTTCTCATCGTTCCTCCTCGTCTGCTCTCTCCTCTTCTTTTCTCTCCCCGTCGACGCTTCCCTGGTGTACCTGAATGTCTCCTCTCTCTCTCTCTCTCCTCTCTCCCCGTCGACCTCGCTGGCTGTCCACCCGATGTCTCTCCCCTCTCTCAGCTCTCTTCTCTTCTTCTCTCTCTCTGTGTCTACGCATCGTCATCTCTTTTTCTCTCATCTTCATATCAATTAATTTTATGTTCAGCTTCCTTTTTTTAGTCGCGCATATGCGGTTCCCGTAAACGTCGTTGTAAGGCAAACGCAGAAAACCCCGGAGTCGTCCTCGTCGTCGTCCTCTCCTCAGTCGCCTCCGCGTCAATCCTCTAGCCTGCAGTAGGACTTGTTTATATAAGCGGCGGACGCGGTTATCTGTCGAGGAACTCGGTGGCGACGTTACTCCATCACGTGGGCCACAAAAAAAACGCTCAGAAAAAAACAAGAGAATAATATTGCTTGTATTTTTCAGTGGCTGTTGTTCCGCACCAATTCCCAAAAGCACATTCCTTGCGTTTGTCAAAACTAAGGGCGATAAAAGGCTGCCTTTCTGATTGCTTGACATCCCAATGAATGCATCTGGAGACCAAAAAACGGGGGGGAAGAAAAGACGAAGGAGTGGGTGGGTGATTGCTTGGCTTTTGAAGCAAAAAAATCTGCGGTGCGTCGCGTTGTTGTTTTCCCTCGGGGGTCCGCTCCGCCCCACCACACCCAGCACCACCGCCCGCCCCGCCGGCCATACACAGCGGGGAGACAAACATCGGCGTCCCCCTCGACTCCTTAATTGCGTCGCTAACCAAGCGAGGGGTACAAAGATACCTCCTCCATTACTTCCTATTTCCCACTTTGCTTTTTTTTTTTTGTTGTTGACGACACACACACATCCGCTTTGGGACTTCGGCGCGAAGAATGTAACCGTTGTTGTTGTTTTTGTTTGCTGTGTGTTGCTGGTGGTGGTGGTGGTGGTGGTGGTGGTGCTGCTGCTGGTGGTGGTGTGGTGGTGGTGGTGGTGTTTGGTTTTTAGGGGAACTTAATTCTGTAGGGCTTTGTGCATTGGCTGTTTTTTTTCCTCATTTTCATCGATTGGTCGATTTATTCAACGGGGTTGCCGGGTGTTTTTAATTTAACGGGGCGCTGGTCTTTTCCGGAACTTTGTTGTTGGTTGTTGTTGTTGTTCTGAAAATGTCAACTTTGGGATTCAATCTATTTTCCAGTGGCCTAATTTCGCTATTCATATTTTAGTTCGCTTGAACCGCCGCATTTTGGTCCAAAGTTACTTACAGTGAATATGCATTTAGATCCCATGAATCCATGAATCAGGATTCAGGAGCACGGAGGAGTTGAAGCATTTTTTTGCGCCGAGGATGCCGACAGTTAGGGCAGTGAGGACGTGTCTTCGTTTTTTAAACGAATTCCTTTGACCAACGTCTTTTCATCAAGGTTTATTTAGCGTTCATTTTTATGCATGTCTCTCTAAGTGTGGTTCCTGTGGCAGTTCACGAACCTCCCACGGTGTTCAGGGAAGGTAACAATCTCCACATAGCAGCGGATCTGCCGACCCAACACACAACACAGTCTCTCCTCTCTCCTCTCTCCTCACGGTCGACCCACGAACTTCAGGGTTGAGCGATCCGCAGCAGCAGGATGTCTGTTTAATATTGAATAAGCGCTGGGACCTCCTCGCTCCAAAAAAAGCGTGCTCTTGTGCTGTGTTTTGTGTGTGTGTGTGTGTGTGTGTGTGTGTGTGTGTGTGTGTATGCATGTGTGTGTTGTGTGTGTGGCGCGCGCGGCTTGACCAACCTGCAAGATCGAACCGCTTCAAAGGGGGTGGGAGGGGCCAGGCGAGAATAGATCCTTCCGTTGCACCTTAGATGAGGTTAGATTGCGCATGGTTTTCGCGCTCCACATGGGGACACAATGTGAATCCCTGGGCAGCAGTAACCTCTCCCCTCTGCTCTCCATTCAAACCAATGGGGGGAGGGAGGGGGGAGGGGAGGGGGGAGGGTTGAGGAGAGGCAGGATGGAGAGAGAGAGAAGATTACAAATAGCGAGACAGAAGATAGACAAAGAAGAGAAGATTGGAGATGGACAACAAAGAGAGAAGAAACACAGACAGAGAGGGAGAGAGTGCGAAATGGATGGAAAGTGAGGTACAAAGAGAGAGAGAGAGAGAGAGAGAAGAGAGAGAGAGAGAGAGAGGTACAAGAGAGAGGAGAGAGAAATGGACAAAAAGAGAATCACAGAGCAACGAGAGGGAGAGAGAAAGGATGGAGAGAGACACACAAATAGAGAGAGAACAAAGAAGAAAGAGAAAAAGAGTGGAAAGACAGAGAGAGAGAGATAAAATTAGAGGAAGAGATAAATAAAACGAGAGAGACGAGAGAAGGAAAGACAGACAGAAGAGGAGAGACAGAGAGAGAGAGACAGAGAGAGAGAGAGCGCCTCGCTAGCTAGCTTCAAGGGACTCCAGCCAAGGTGGGAACCTCTCTGTGGTCATCCATAATGAGATACCAGTGAACAAACCACTGACAATTATTTAGCTGTTTTCTCTGCTTGTTGTGTTTTGGTTATTCGTAATACTCGTCACTCTTCATTCTCCTTGGGATGAGGTCACATTTGTTTTGTTCTTTGTCTTTTATTCCAAGTTGCTTCTACAGTGTCGCCTCAACATTCACCGCATTCATTACACCGACGGCGGTGTCAACCATGCAAGGTAACAACCAACACATCCAAGGAGCAGTTTAGGGTTAGTGGTTGTCTTGCTCAGTGGACACCTTACACTTAGCTAGGAGGAGCAGGTAGGTTTAGGTGGTGTCTTGCTTCAGGGACACCTCCAACACTTAGCCTAGGAAGGGGGAGGGCCCGGGGATTCGAAACCGGCGGACCTTCTGTTTGCCAGACAACCTCTCTTATAAACCTTCCCTGAGCAGGGGCCCCCTGTCATTTCTACTTTTTGGCTCCCCAGCGTGTCGCTCACTACTGCCAGACACAGCGCTCGTAACTATATGGGTTCAAGTGTGTGTGTGTGTGTGGTGTGTGTGTGTGGTGTGTGTGTGTGTGTGTGTGTTGTTATGTGTGTGTGTGGTGTGTGGTGTGTTGGGGTGTTATGGTCCATGGGTTGGGGTGGGTGTTTTTGGGGGTTGGCGGGGGGGGGGGGGGTTATCTCAAGTGATGGAATGCAAGTGAAACTCATAAAACCAACCACATCTGGTGGAGTTGTGGTGTGTGTGTGTGTGTGTGTGTGTGGTGTTGTTCATTTCGATGAGATTCAAGAGTGTGGTGGTTGTGTGTGCTGTGCAGTGTGTTGATTAGACGTGTGGTGGTGTGTGTGTGGAATGTGGGGTTGTGTGTGGGTTGTGTGTGTGTATGTGGGTGTGTGTGTTGTGGGTGTGGTGTGTGTGTGTGTGTGGGTTCAATTCAAGATTCAATAGTATGGAGTGTTGTATGTGGTGGTGTGAGTGTTGAATTTTGTGGTGTGTGTTGTGATCTGTGGTGTGTGGTGTGTTTTGTGTGTGAGGGGGGTGTGGGCTTATTGGCAGCTCTGCGGTCCTCGACAGACCATAAAACACCTGGCGGGCAGATTTCTAAATGGGTTTTCTTTCAACGCCGTGTGTTTGTGTGTTCATTCGACGCTTTTAATGAATCGCTCACACGAGTCGGCGAGGCTGCTGGGAATGCCGTCCCGGGGTGGGGAGGGGTGGGGGGGGGGGGTGTGGGCTGGGTGGGTATATCTTGGCCGTCTCGTGTTGAAATGAAAATCTTGTTAGCGCGTCTTAAATCAACGCAGGACCACCCGGGGGTGGGGGGTGGGGGGGGGGGGGAAATGTGTTTTCGGTGAGATGCTGTGGGCGTTCAAGTACATTCTGGCACACACACACACAAACACAACACATCACAACACACATGCAAAACACGATGCAACACATACATGCAAACCATGCGTACATGCAAACACACATGCATAACATACAGTGCAAACTCACCTCACACACACACACACAACACAACACATACATGCAAACCACGCACACATGCAACACACCACACAGCAAACACACACACATGCAAACAACACACAACACACAAACACACACAACAATGCAAACACACACACAGCGCACATGCAATAACACACACACATGCACATGCCAACACAAACATGGGCAAACACACACACATTGCAAACAACACGCAAACACAACACACACATGCAAACACAATGTACAACATGCAAACCACACATGCAAAAATCCCCAAACCAAACACACACACACACGCAAACACACACACACTGCACCAATGCAAAACACACACACAACACACACACACACATGCAACACACAACACATCGCAAACCACAACACACCATGCACACAAATGCAACACACACACAGTCACATACACACACACACACAATGCAAACAACACACATCAAACACATGCCATATCATAAAACAACACACACACGCAAACACACACACATGCAGCACATGCAAACAACACACACACAACACCACACACAATCACATGCAAACACACACACATGCACACATGCATACATGAAAACACACAC
>PIJE02005793.1:12500-17340 GCA_002895965.2 Coryphaenoides rupestris
CTGTGGCCCCAGTGGGCCCATTTGTCAAGCAGATAATGAGGTGTAGGAGTTCTGGGGGGGAGCAGAAATAACAAACGAAAGCATCAGAAAAGCTCCACCAAATGGACCACAGCTCATTTCCGCCGCTGTCCATACAAAGTGTAATCCGCGTCCTTGATTTTCAATTTATTTATTCAAATCCTTTTTTTGCTTACCCTGAACCTGGCCTGCTTTAATCAAGCTCAATGACAACATGAACCTAATCCCTTCCACCTTCTCTCGGTTTCGCTGCTAATTAGCGAAGCAGACGAGGCGACGAGAAGAACCTCACATTCATCTCCCAGAACCTGCAGACATCAGCAGAACACAAACAGAGAAAAACTATTTTGGGGTGAATGTTTATTTTGGTGTTCTCTCTCTCTCTCTCTCTCTCTCACATGGGAAGATTTAAAGTTTTAAACCCAGTAGCCGACCTGACACGAGGAGATTCAAGATTCAAGAAGTTTAATTGGAAGTTGTGCAGGAAAGCCTCAATGGTGTTTGACCGGGTTCGGTGGGGCATTGCTTTTTCAACTTTTCAACTTAACTCCCGTTACTGACGACATTTTGGTGTTTGTGTTCCGGACATTTCCCCCTGGAACCCTTCAAAGTACCCCAACACTGAGCCTAACTAACACTAGCCTCGCAGATAGAGAGACAGAGAGAGAGAGAGAGAAAGAGAGGGCATACATGAAGAGGTGCGTGCGGTTGTAGGGCTCCACCACGCGAATGAAGTTCCCACAGCCGTGCTGCGGAGAGGCAACACACACACACACACGCACACACACACACAACAATCACAACGCACACACCAGCTCACTACGTACGGAGGTGTATTTTGGTTTGTGTTTTGTTTGTGCAGTTGTATTGTTTGATTTCATGATTGACACAGCACAACGGATGGTTTTGTATTTGGTTTTTTGTTTGGTTGGCACACATCACAGTGGTTTTTTTGGTTGGTTTGATGCATCACACACAGTGTTGTGTTTATGGTGTAGGACGAATTCGACACGGTACGACACACAGTCACTATCAGGCTACATCATCGAACAGCATTTAACAATTGAACATTACATAAATCAGAAAGTAGTAAATATTCATCAAAATTCTACACAAAATAAGCAAATGTCGTCGTATAATAAGAATGTTGAGCAGGAGCAAAGCCTTGATTTTCCTCCAATCACGTCGCGTTCCTTCTCCCCCCCCCGGTCCGCCCTACCGCGACCCTTCTTCGGCCGTATGTTATTTGCGAGGGGCTCTCTCTACGCGTTTTTGTTTAGGCGACCTGTGACTCAGTCTACAGTTACATTCAGATACGCTTTCAGGGGCCGATGTGCGTTGACGTGGGAAGGTAGGGGTATGGTAAGGCGGTTTATGGGTGAAGGCGGCGGGAGGGGGTGGTCTCGGTGTTCTAAAGTGGCGGTGCTTCCTGGGGACGCCGAATCACAAGACCTGATTTGCGGTCGGCGGTGCGGTGGCGGGTGTGTGATCACATAATCACGTTCCAATCTTTCAGTGTTGGCGTTCTCCCGCCCGTTCCCCCCCTCGCACTGTATCCCCCAGCCCCTTGTTCCCGTTGTGTGAATTACGGTGATACGAAGCCCCGGTCAATGGACTTGTGGTTGCATCAATCGCGTCCACAGAATCATCATATAACCGTAAATGCTGCGGATGTCTGGTTTGTTATTCCCACGCATCGCCGTGTGCTCCCGTCCTCCTCCTGTTCCTCCTCCTCCTCCTCCTCCTCCTCCTCCTCCTCGCTGACCTCACGCCACCCAAAAAGCCAGGGACCCCGTCGTGTGATCTTTTGTACTTCCCCGCCGGCCTCCCCCTTAGCTAGGCTACCGCTAAAAAAGGGGGAAGGCATGCGGCAACTTTGAGGCTCCTGCTACCCGGGGAGGAGACTCTCGTGTCATCGGTGAATCGGTGTTGTATTGTACCGTCGTCGTCGTTGATTGCGGAAGCTTTTGCATTGTTAAGATGAGGCCACTGGTTTGATTAGGCCACTGGTTTGTCATAACCTCTACACGGGACATACTCTTGGTTTATATGTAATGTTCCGGCTTATCGCTATCGGTCGATACTTCTCAGATTTTCAGCCAGTATTTATGGGGTGGAGATACTGGTGTACTGCGATTGGCCTGTTTTGGTAGGTTGTTCTCGAACACCAACCAGCCACCTAACCTCCCCGACCTCCCGACCTCCCCATCCAAGTGCAACACGGGACGACGAGGAGATGGAGGACAGGCGAGGGAGTTAAGAATGCAAAAGGCGAGGATTGAGGAGAGGGGGAACTGAGAGGTGGATGGGAGGAGGAAGGAGGTGGTGGTGGTGGTGGTGGGAGGAGAAGAGGAGGAGGAGGAGGAGGAGGAGGAGGAGGAGCAGCCGGGTCCGGGGGAGAAACGGTTGAGAACTTGGCCTCTGCCGCGGAGACTACACAGTGCAGATCCACCGTGGTAATCCTGCCTCCCTCTCTTCCCCTCTCTCTCTCTCTCTCTCTCTCTCTCTCTCTCTCTCTCTCTCCCTCTCTCTCTCTCTCTCTCTCTCCTAGGCTGCCACGCAACCACCCAGCCAACTCTGGTGCACTGTGCTTATGTCTCTCTCTCCCTAACTCCTTAATTCCTCTCCATCGCTCTCTCTCTCTCTCTCTCTCTCTCTCTCTGTCCTGCCCTCTCTTTCTCTCTCTCTCTGTCTCTCTATCTGCGAGGCTAGTGTTAGTTAGGCTCAGTGTTGGGGTACTTTGAAGGGTTCCAGGGGAAATGTCCGGAACACAAACACCAAAATGTCGTCAGTAACGGGAGTTAAGTTGAAAAGTTGAAAAAGCAATGCCCCACCGAACCCGGTCAAACACCATTGAGGCTTTCCTGCACAACTTCCAATTAAACTTCTTGAATCTTGAATCTCCTCGTGTCAGGTCGGCTACTGGGTTTAAAACTTTAAATCTTCCCATGTGAGAGAGAGTTAAGTTGAAAAGTTGAAAAAGCAATGCCCCACCGAACCCGGTCAATCACCATTGAGGCTTTCCTGCACAACTTCCAATTAAACTTCTTGAACCTTGAATCTCCTCGTGTCAGGTCGGCTACTGGGTTTAAAACTTTAAATCTTCCCATGTGTGAGAGAGAGAGAGAACACCAAAATAAACCTTCACCCCAAAATAGTTTTTCTCTGTTTGTGTTCTGCTGATGTCTGCAGGTTCTGGGAGATGAATGTGAGGTTCTTCTCGTCGCCTCGTCTGCTTCGCTAATTAGCAGCGAAACCGAGAGAAGGTGGAAGGGATTAGGTTCATGTTGTCATTGAGCTTGATTAAAGCAGGCTAGGTTCAGGGTAAGCAAAAAAAGGATTTGAATAAATAAATTGAAAATCAAGGACGCGGATTACACTTTGTATGGACAGCGGCGGAAATGAGCTGTGGTCCATTTGGTGGAGCTTTTCTGATGCTTTCGTTTGTTATTTCTGCTCCCCCCCAGAACTCCTACACCTCATTATCTGCTTGACAAATGGGCCCACTGGGGCCACAGTGGGGCCCGCTCTGTTCTGTGGCCCCCGGAGGCATCTGGTCCCAGCAACTTAGCTTCTGGCCCACTGGCACGAGATGAACCCTAGACGCATGGACTGTAGACCAATGGTAGACCATGGACCCTAGACCCATGGACCTGAGAATCCTGGACTCTAGACCCGTGGAACCCTAGACCCATGGACCCTAGAACTACAGACCCTAGACCCGTGGACCCCAGACCCATGGACCCAATGTACTTTGTCGAACGGGGGAATTAGATGACATGAAACCGGTGGAAAAAGTCTTGTGCCTTTAAGGAAGGGTGTTCTCCCCATGTGCGACCAGTACGACCAGTACGACGACCGGTATGAGGAGGCTCGCTTACCGTCGGGTCCTTCCCGGCCATCTGGCATTCCTCTATCTTGCTCGGGGAGGCGGGCCAATACACCTGGGTGGGGCAAACAGAACCGAGATAAAGAATCGGGAACACAAGAAACCCTCGGGCACCTCCTGCGCGCCAAGGGTTGCCAGGTTTCAGTATTTTCAGTTAAAAGAACAACAACAAACAGCGACAACAAACAGCACTCAATTTTAAGGGCTTCCCGTTAAGTGTTGACCTGTAATCACGTCTTTATTGGGGCCCCCCGTGAAGACTACATGGATTGTAATGGTTGGCTGGACGCTTCACCAGTAGCCAGAAAACAGGCAGCAGGCGAGGGACTGCGACATAATTAAGGCATAATTAAAAACATTAATTGACATTTTAACACGTCGTCATTTAGCGAGATTGCGCTAATCCCGGGTAAACTCCGGAAGCTAAATAAACGCGCATTGGGATCAATCCGTTGGGAGCGTGCTTCACAAAAACAACCGCGGCGGTACTTCCAGACGGACGAGGTCCTTAAAGGTTCCATCTTTAACGGATCCGCTAGCCGTGTCCTCGGGGACTCCCTCCGTCTGCCTGCGTACCTCAAGCTTGTCATTTATTACACAGTAGTAGTAGTAGTAGTAGTAGTAGTAGTAGTAGTATCTCCCCGGCTCCTGCGTGGGCGAATCTGAGAGATCTCTGGGGTCCCCATCCGTCGCATCCCGTCCCGCATCGTGATTCAAGGCATGTGTGTACCGTATGTGTGTGTGTGTGTGTGTGCGTGTGTGTGTGTGTGTGTGTGTTTGTGTGTGTGTGTGTGTGTGTCGGGGGTCCAAGGCTAACCTTGAGGGTGCCCTGGGTGATGTTGCTGATGTCCATGGAGAGCACGTGGTCCTTGCAGCCCACGTACATGCGGTCCTGGTCCTCGTCCACGTGGAGGATCCTGCAGTCGGCCGCGA
>PIJE02005794.1:2500-5000 GCA_002895965.2 Coryphaenoides rupestris
CCTCTGCTTTCATCAGCGAGGAGAAGCTTTAATATGAAGTGCTGTGCTGAACAGAGACGAGGGGGGGAGGGGTGGGGGAGAGAGAGAGAGAGAGAGAGAGAGAGAGAGAGAGAGAGAGAGAGAGAGAGAGAGAGAGAGAGAGAGCGAGAGAGAGAGATGTGATGTAGGAAGAGTGTGTGGTGGCAGCAGTGGAGACATCCGGCTGTCAATCAATCTGCCCCACTTGTGTGTGTGTGTGTGTGTGTGTGTGTGTGTGTGTGTGTGTGGTGTGTGTGTGTGTGTGTGTGTGTGTGTGTGTGTGTGTGCGGATGAAGGGAGCGAGCGAGCGAGGGAGCGTGCGGTGCGTTTGATCTGTGTCGTTCAAAGGGGCTGAGCAGGAAGGGGCATCACAGGTGATTTGCCTCTCGCTGCTGTCGGGCCCCCGGTGTCACTCAGACAAGGACCATCGGCAGCTACCTGCTTAGGCTCTCTCTCTCTCCCTCTCTCTCTCTCTCTCTCTCTCCTCTCCCCCCATCTCTCTCTCTGTCTCTTGAGATGAAACGCTGTTCTCTCCACCACCCAAAACTGTCTCTCTCCTCTCTCTCTCTGTCTCCAAGTTTCCATCTCTCGCTTTCTTCGAAAGAGAGATGAAGATAAACGAAAAAAATAAATGTGTTTCCCGTGTGTGTGTGTGTGTGTGTGTGTGTGTGTGTGTGTGTGTGAGTGTGTGTGTGTGTGTTTACACACGTTACGATCTCTCCTCTGGCCCTGCTTGCTTAGGGCTGAGCTGGGCAGATGGAGAGTTTGTTGACCTGGAGCAGGAGAAGCAGGGATAGAGAGAGAGAGAGAGAGAGAGAGAGAGAGAGGGAGAGGGAGACGGAGACGGAGGGGTGAGAGGCCAAAGGGGAGAGTTGAAGGGGGGGAGAGCGTGTCCGGGCGGGAGAGGTGAGGGTGAAGCAAAGCAATGTGGAATAAAACCACATTTAAACTACATTTCGGCGATAAATAAGTCTGAATCAAAACAAAATGTTCTTTTCTGTTTCGATTTTTTGGTCGGCGATTCAAGCCGGGAGACCCCCGGGGGTCAAAGTTCAAGTGGGGCGGGACAGAAAGTACAGAGCGCCCACCTCGGCGACCCCTGCATCTGCGAGGGTGACCTGGGCTCTCCACGGTGCACCACGGCACCCCCGCCACCGCCACCGCCCCTCTGCCCGGCCCTCGGCCCCTCGGCCCCCGGTGCTATTACGTGGAGGTCAGAGGCATAACAGGATAAAGTCTGTCCTCTGAGCTCCACTCCCTGGATTGGATTTGGACGCTCCAAGGGCAGCGAGGACGGAGCCCCGCCACACAATGGGAGCCAATAGAGAGGAGAGGAGGACGGGGGGGGGGGGGGGGGGTTCGGTTCTGTCTCCCCTGTCTCCTCCCCCTCCTCCCCCCGCCTCCCCCGTGAGGCCTGACTGACTGACTGATTGGCAGGGACGGGCCAGCGACAAGCAATCTCTGAGTGTTGCCATTTTGTGGCCGGTTTGCCCTCCGTCAGCAGAGTGAATGGGACTCAGTCACTCTGACACACAGACGCACGCACACGCACACACGCACATGCACACGCACACGCACACACAAACACGCACACACACACGCACACACACGCACACACACAAGAAAACACACAAGGAAAGATGAACCACAGTTGAGTGACACGAGGAGAGATGCATCCAGGTTGGAGCTTTGGTCTGACCTCCCAGTGAGTGTGAGTGTGTGTGTGTGTTGTGTGTGTGTGTGTGTGTGTGTGTGTGTGTGTGTGTGTGTGCACGTCTGTGTGAGTCCCTCTATATGGAGGAGGTGCTGTTATCTGTTTTTGTGTTTGTTTTTGTCTGTTTTAGTGTAACGCTATTGCATTAACATCCGTTAAATCACTCTAATTAGCATGTGTGTAGCCAGCACAGGTGTAGGTGTACATGCCCCGCCCCCTGCGCCCCCTGCCCCCCCACCCCAGGTGACCTACCGGCGTGCAGGTAGGCCAGGTCGGGGTTCTCGATGTCCGGGTGCAGCTCCTTCAGGTGGTTGCGGAAATCGGCGGGGGAGTTGGTGGCCGCGTCGCACTTGGGGCAGTTGTACATCTTGACGCCCTCGTGCTTGCCCGTGTGCAGGATGTGCTTGCGGATGTTCTCGGCACAGTTGGACCTGCGAGCGGGGACGGAGACGGGGAGACAGACACAGAGACAGAGACAGAGACAGAGAGACACCCGCGGGGATGCATAACAAGGCAGATTTATATCGAGACTAAGAAAAGAAAAAAAGCCACCCCAAAAAACAATATGAAGGAGAGGAGGATGAGGAGGAGACAGTGGGAGGCGCTGGGGGGGGGGTGGGGAGGGATGGGAGGGGGGGACGGGAGGGGAGGGACGGGGGGACGGGGGGAGGGGGACTACGGGGATCAGACGGTGTTTGGACGGCCCGCTTGAGCACTTGTCATGGTGGCAAATTGCCGCGTTGCGTGATGCCTTAGCGTGGATAGCAA